>AYEL01082453.1:0-17644 GCA_000484575.1 Olivierus martensii
ATATTTTAATATTAACTGATTTATGGTTAAGGATAATAATAATAATAATAATGAAAACATAGATAAATATGTAAACAAGAAGAAAAAACAAAATACGAAACTCACAGTGCGAATTGAATATCGCGAGGAGTTACTTTTCATTCGGGTTGGGTCTTCGTCTGCTGATTTTGTGTCGTCTGTAGCCAACAATAGTTCAGTTTTTAATTTATCTCCTAACTTAAAATGCAGAATGAACTAATGCATATCAAAAGAATAGTCGAACTTTTTCAAAATCATATTCTGATTGATTGCCTTAGATGTATTGCATACAAATTCGAGTTTTAAACAATAATAATGTGCATTTATTATATTAAAATAAAATCAATTAGAATCATTAAAAGCTTGGTGTATTATTTGCAATTTTGTAGCTTATTCATTATCTACAGGGGGTGAAATGTTCCAGGGGCGAAACGTGCTTGGGGTGAAATGTAGGGGGCGAATTGTCGGAGGCGAAATGCAGGGGGGCAAATTTTCCAGATCCCCTCATTTTCATAACTGTGGGGAATCGAGCGTGGGATGTTTGTACCTTATCACTCCCCACCTTAGGGGCGAAACGTGCTTGGGGTGAAATGTAGGGGGCGAATTGTCGGAGGCGAAATGCAGGGGGGCAAATTTTCCAGATCCCGTCATTTTCATAACTGTGGGGAATCGAGCGTGGGATGTTTGTACCTTATCACTCCCCACCTCAGCTTTCCCGGTCACAATTAAGACAAAACAAGAGAAACGGGAGATGTAGAAAAGAATTTAACAGATGGGGAGCAACACACTGTTACAATAAATAATGGCGAAATGCAGCGACGCATCACGTTGTATTTCGACCACCTTACAGACTTTCACCCCCGATAATAATAAATCGCAAGCTATGTTTATGTACAGGTGTCAAGTCAAAAGGGGGAGAAACTGACACCTGACACATCTGACACATCAAAGTTTCTAAGACAAAAACATCCTGTCTCTCCCTGGGAGAAAGGTGAAAGAAAAAGTCACATTATTATCACCCTATTTAAAAGGGGATACCAGCCTTGATCTGGGCTTGTTCCACAATCGCCGGATCTGCTTGTTTCCCAACGCTCACCTGTACTTGACGTCTTCAATTGTCTTCCAAGCCATTTCCTGAAAGTCAAAATTAAGTAAACTAGGCTCATTCGTCTGCCTCCTCCATCTCCAGACCCATTGGCCCAGTACCCATCCACACCCGGCTAACTCGATGCTGAAAGCGAAAATTTGTACTGCCAATACAAGCCACCACCTTTGGTCCAGTGTAGGATGATTGTCTCCTACTTTGATTCCATCATCCTCCTGTGTGTTCATCCATTGCTGTTTGTGTCTGTGAGGGACTAAAGACTGTTAAATTTAAGGACTAGAGATTGGTTCAAGAAAATTTTCAAGGATTTGATTATCTGAGGAGTTCACCTTTTGATTTTTCCAGACGAAGAATTATTCATAACAGGTATTTCTCTCTAAATGATGCCACTTGTCATTTTATCATGTATAGGAAATCTCTCAAATAAATAAAGGAAGTTGTTCTTGTTGAACGTGGTCTCTAATCAAATTGCTGAACCCCTCAATTACCCGTCCTTACACACACGTCTCTCACCGCACTTTAGGCCAATGCCTGTCAAATCATCCTTGTCTCAAATCGGGTGTCATGGAAGATATCACTACTCGCAATTCTTTTTTATGCCTGTACCAAGTTTTAGTGCCATATGCTGATTAGAATCAGCCCCATTGGCCCAGTACCCATCCACACCCGGCTAACTCGATGCTGAAAGCGAAAATTTGTACTGCCAATACAAGCCACCACCTTTGGTCCAGTGTAGGATGATTGTCTCCTACTTTGATTCCATCATCCTCCTGTGTGTTCATCCATTGCTGTTTGTGTCTGTGAGGGACTAAAGACTGTTAAATTTAAGGACTAGAGATTGGTTCAAGAAAATTTTCAAGGATTTGATTATCTGAGGAGTTCACCTTTTGATTTCTCCAGACGAAGAATTATTCATAACAGGTATTTCTCTCTAAATGACGCCACTTGTCATTTTATCATGTATAGGAAATCTCTCAAATAAATAAAGGAAGTGCCATATGCTGATTAGAATCAGCTCCAGTGAGCTCCGAGTAGAGTCCATTATTTTATAATCACCCAGTATATGAGATCATTATTTTGTCTTTAAAATAGCTATAGCAAAAGTTTCTGGATACATAGATATATGTACTGTATTTATAACCTTTTTTGCTAATTCATTTTTTTTCAACACCCAATTTGAATTTAATTTTGCTTGTGTGTGTGTGTGTCAAAAATGATGTTTTTGTTAATTCTTGCATATCCCCCTTGGAATAGACCAACACCCAATTTGAATTTATTTTTTGCTTGTGTGTGTGTGTCAAAAATGATGTTTTTGTTAATTCTTGCATATCCCCCTTGGAATAGACTCATGCCCCACAGTTTGGAAAACACTGGGTTAAGGCATTGGGATGGTAATCCAAAGATCCTTGTTTTACTCCAGGCCAGTGGTTCTCAATCACTGTACTCCAGCACACTAGTGTGCTACCAAACCTTTGACAGTGTGCTGCGAAAAATTAAGAATGTACTGTATGTATGTATAAGAATTGTATGTATGTAATTGTATGAATTATATATATTAATAGTGAAACGTGGTTGGCTGGATATCCCTTTTGAAGTCGAACCACTGTACTGATTCCTATAAATAGGATATCATTAGAAAATCTAAACTCAAGAATAAACGAATTTAACAATAATAAACGATAATAAACGAATTTAACAGCACTTTTGAGCAGTCCAAAAAAGTCTTTATTCCACCAAAATTTAACTTAGAGGAACGTTTTCGGCCACTTTTCAAAGGCCATTATCAACTCACAGATCGTTTTTTTAAACTTTAACAATGCACGTGAAGGAACAACTCAAGTTTCTGCGATAGCCAAAATTTTTGTCATTATTCATAATTTAAAAATTAACAAATAAAAATTAAATTAAAATTATAATTTCTCTAAAAAGACAAAATCTGCAAGTGTCAATATAAGTTAATAAGGGCTGCCATTTAATGATCCTGTTATATGAGTTTGTCTATAATCTGAATGTAACAAATAAGAATAAATATAATAATCTATTAATAAAAATTGGTTGTTAAATCTAAATTATTATTTAAAATATTTAGGTGTGCTGCCAAATTTTAAAACATTAAAATATGTTCCTCAACAGGAAAAAATTTGAGAACTAATGCTCTAGGCCAAGGCAAATTTTTAATTTCAGAAAAAATAGTAAAAATTATAGTTGAATTAGGTTGAGAACCACTGCTCTAGGCCAAGGCAAATTTTTAATTTCAGAAAAAATAGTAAAAATTATAGTTGAATTATTAAATAACAGATGATGCCATCTTGGCCTAAATTTAAATAAATAATCATTAATCCAATAGATGATGTCATCATAGCATAATTATTAAATAATGACTAATTTGGTAGTATAATTCTAAAATAGTTCACTAGGGATAGAATTGGACTGGATTAGGAATAGTTGTTAAGACTAACAATACAATAAAATGAATAGGTTAGAGAACTTAAAACTAATTTTTTTAATTTTTCAATATTTGATTCTTGAAAAATTCAATCAGGAACTTGTAAAGTAACAATTTTTAAATTGAGAATTATCAGTATTTGCATAATATACAATAATTGAATCATTTTCTTATTATTTTTATTTCAATAACTCTGCTAAATTATGAACTAAACACTTAAAAAATAAAGTATTAATTGCAGCAAAATTTAATTGCAATTAGTGCTTTGTTTTTTAAGCATTTTCTTATTATATATAAATTTATTTTAGATTATTGATGGATTCTTAATAATAAAAACAAAAAATATGAGTTCTTCAGTTAATTATCTGGTGATGATGACTCAATATTTGCAAAGTTTATATAATGTAAGTAACTATTCAGATATCTTTAGTTTTAGTTATGTTTGCATTAATGCCATGTTATTCATACTGATAAAACATTTTTTTATTTTCAGGAAAAGATATTGATATCTTGCAGTAAAGAAGAATATATGAATTCTGAAAAGAATTCAAATCTTTTTATTACTTTTGATGAATTTAAATCTATATCTGTAAAACAAAAGGTAAATTCTTTAATGGATACTTAAAAAACGGGTTTTATATTTGCAAAGTTTCCTTTTTCATGAATCATAAAATCTACCTAACAGAATGCTTCACTTTTTTCAAAAATTGCATAATAAATTGTTTCTAAATTCAAAAATAATTTTGATTCTTAAAGCTAACAATATCACAAAAGAAAACCCTTATTGAAAAATAACAATTGTTAGGATTAAGCAGCATACGCAAATACATTAGCAAATTTTGAACTAATGGATAAAAAGAAAAGTTAAATAATAAGTTAACTTATTCACAAGATAAGATACTTAAAATTTAGTATTAATTAACATACAATAATTATACTTAAATAGATAACTATTTCTACTTCCAATACAAAAAAAAAAATAATGAAACTGGTTGAATTCACAGGGAAGGGATTAATGTGGCTAAATCTATGCTCAGTTGAATATATATTTCACAACTTCTGTTTTGAACATTGGACATACAGAACTTTTCAAAATTTATATTTATGTATCACAATATAAACCAACTAGGGGATATAATTAAATATTATTTACTAGTAAAATGACTAAATATAAATTTTGAAAAGTTCTGTATCACAATATAAACCAACTAGGGGATATAATTAAATATTATTTACTAGTAAAATGATCTTTAGTGAATATTTTTGAAATTAAATGAAAATTAGTACTAACAAGGAGAGTGCCAAACATGGCCCCCTCCGATTTTGCCAATTTTTACATATGTTGTAGTACTACCCTCCCACAAACCCATGGTAAAGTAATAAAATGCAACTCTAAAGCATTCCCAAAAAAAAAAGTTTAAAGTTTTCTATGTTGTTTATATACTGATTGATGATAGCATTTTAATAAGTGCTGCTATAGCACAATGGGTTTGCCATTCGATTAATGTAAGGTGTTATAGGAAGGTTGCAGGTTCGAGTCTCGTCTTTTTAAGAATTATTTTTTTAATCAAAACTGAAATGGATTATTGTACAATGTATTTTTATTAATGAAAAATTACTATTTTGTGATTATTTAACTTTCTTTTTAAATTTCTATCACAAATATTAAATACATGTATAAATGAATTTAATTAATGAACAAAATTTTTTACACAAAATATTTATTTTAAATAACAAATATAGATACTATTATTCCTAATCAGGAATCATCTCAATCTCTATAGCCAACGTATAGCTATTCGGATGATACTCATCATAAAAGCATTCAAAACAGAATATTGTTTTTCAATGCACATATTTTATGAACCCTACATTTCTACAAACATACAGTGTTTTCATTATTGAAGTAGAGAAACATCTTTTATTGACATTTAAAAATAAACGTTTGTCTTCAATCACCTTTGATGCAAATCATTGATTTAAATATAGGGACATTTAATTAGTGGAAGAACAACAAATGCTCATTAATAAATGTGTACATTGTAAAACAATATTCTGTTTTGAATGCTTTTATGATGAGTATCACCCGAATAGCTGTACGTCGACCATAGAGGTCGAGATGGTTCCTGATGAGGAATAATAGTATCTATATTTGTTAATTAAAATAAATATTTTGTGTAAAAAAATTTATTCATTAATTACATTCCTTTATATGTGTATTTAATATTTCTGTTAGAAATTTAAAAAGACATAACAAAGAAATTAAATAATCACAAAATAGAAATTTTTCATTAATAAAAATACATGGTACAATAATCCATTTCAGTTTTGATTAAAAAAATTCTTAAAAAGATGAGACTCAAACTCGCAACCTTTCTATAATGCCTTATGTTAATTGAACGACAAACCCATTGCGCTACGGCGGCACTTATTAAAATGCTATCATCAATCAGTATAAACAACATAGAAAACTTTAAACCTTTTTTTATGGGGAATTCTTGAGTTGGGTAGTATTACTATACCATGGGTTTGTGGGAAGTAAATACTACAGCATATGTAAAAATTGGCAAAATTGGAGAGGGTCATGTTTGGCACTATCCTTGTAAATTAAAATTTACAATTATTATGGTGCCACCATCTATTGAATTAATAATTGATTAAATTAACTGTGACTGAAGCAGTGCCATTAATTGATTAATGATTGAATTTTAATTTCAGATAATTTTCCTAAAATAAAAATATTCACTAGGAATTATTTAGCTAGTAAATAGCTTCAAAGATTTTGATTTTAATAATCAGACTGCAAACCTAACTGCATGGAAAACTTTCCACCCAAGATTTGCTAAATGTGAGCTGGATGTTTACTCTGGGAACTGAACAAGAAAAAGTAATGTTCATGATTCTGAATATAAATGAAACATTTAGTACTAAACAATAGACAATACTTACTTAATTCTACAAAGAAATATAAACTAGAAATTAAATAAATAAATAATAGTTTATATTAATATTAATTATAGTAAATTCCAACAAGAAATTTATTAGCCAATAGAAAATTCAACAAGTGCTTTATTCAAGCAAAATGAGATTCAACAAATTAACTTAGCAATCACTTATTTAATCTCTTCAAATAAATTATCTCCAACAAAATATCTTCAAAGAAATAATATTCAATATCAAGATAATCTTAAATCTACTTAAAGCAAAATGTTCCACATTGGTACAAAAGTATCAGTGTGGAGGTATTTTGCTTTAAGTACTCAACTGTTTGTTTTTTTGTTACTCAACTATCAATTACAGAACTTCTCTTCTAAGCCTAACATTGCTTGCAAGCACATTTCCCTTTCAACTGTTCACTCAAAAATAGCATGTTTATATAGCAATTCACATGACTGGCTTGCACTCAAGTTCATTTACATACATCTTACAGATACTGTTTCACCTTTTTCTTGGCAGATTATTATAGAGATTTTATATCATCATCTTTACAATAATAATTCAATAGTTATTCTATTTATAATGCCATCAAAATGAGACTAATCTTTAATTCAATCATAAATGAGATCCAAACTCTGCAGTGATGTTTATGCAGATTAGATAATGTCACTATATGCATTTTCAAAAATAAGAACCAATTTGTCATTTACTGCCACTTTAAACAAATTAAATTTGAAAGTATAAGTATCTTTACCTTAACTAAATAAAATACTTCATAACTAAATAAAACAGAAATAATAGAATATAAAAAAAGTGTGGGTGGTTAGTTTCTCACATAATAATTGTTATAACTCATTTATTTAAGGCATGTAATAGCCTTATTATGCAAATGAATTTTATTTTTTATAACATGTTATGTTATAAAAGCTTTATAAATTATTATAATAATTTACCATGGATAATTCATTAAAAAAAGATTAATTATTTACTCAGTTTATGACGGGTGGGCAAAAGGCGGCCCGCGGGCCGGATCCAGCCTGCGAAGGCATCTTATGCGGCCCACCGCATAAAGTGGAACACACTACAGTTTCAAGGCCCACATTTTTAAAATTCTACTACAAAAGAAAAAATAAAATAATGGACACTACACTACACTACACATACACTAGTGAGATTACTCCAAATTTTGATGATATAATTAACCACAAACATAGTAAATTTACAATTCACATTAAGTTGTAAATTTGTTTTTACAAAATTAATTACGTAGTTATTCACATTAAACTGTAAACTTTTTTTTTTACAAAATTTGTGTAGATATCTAATATTTTGTAACATTCCACGTACACTACCGAGGTACTCCAAATTTTGATGATATAATTAACCATGAACATAGTAAATTTCTCCATTTGCATTAAGTTGTAAATTTGTTTTTACAAAATTAATTATGTAGGTACCTTAATTTGTTTTTACAAAATTAATTACATAGGTACTTAATACCTAACATTCTAATGTAATAGGTTGTTAGCAATCAATTAGTTTGATAAAATACTTATAAAAATCGTTTTTAAAGAAAATTATCTGAATTTATTAATTCGTAGGAAGAATTACTTTCTTTAAGGTTCAATATTTTCAACAGCACTAACCAGCAGTCAAGAAACAACAAGTTTTATTACTTTAACATAGAAATAAAAACGTTTTCGGTATATTTCTTTATTTTTATGTTAAAGTAATAAAACTTGTTGTTTCTTGACTGCTGGTTAGTGCTGTTGAAAATATTGAACCTTAACGTTTGGATTCCAGGCAGTTCTCTAGTAGATGATAAACTTTGAATTACTTTCTAATGTTTCTAATGAAAACAATAGTTTCTATAGATGCTTTTCAACTCTTAGCATATAAACAAAAACTAAAAAAATAAGACAAGAAAAGTATATTTTAAAAATAATATTGATACACGAATATATTCTGCATAAGCATCACAAAAGTGACTACATAAGATAACGAGATTGACAAGAACGTTTGCAGATAAATTAGTGCAACTATTATTCTTGTTCTGGGTGATGATGAGAGGAATGTGTTTGTGCAAGAATCAATCAGATAAATTGGTGCAACTATTATTATTGTTCTGGGTGATGATGAGAGGAATGTGTTTGTACAAGAATCAATCTTGCTTGAACATGAATAGTCATTTTATGTCAAATTAGTTTTTATTAATTTTTAATAGAGTAATTATTATGCAATGAAATTACATAATAATAATTACACAATTAGGGTGCTGTAAATTTAAATTTGCCCTTAGGTACTTTTCAATTTTTATACAGCCCGCTTCATCCTGAAGATTGTTTATCTGGCCCTCGGCTGAAAATAATTGCCCACCCATGGTTTATGAGGTCTCTGATCAGATCAGTAATTATATTGTGTAGATTAGATGATCATGATGATAATTGTCAAATGAGTTTAGCAGTAAGATAATTTTGCTTCATAACTCTTATTTTAAAGTAATGAAATTTGATGGAATGAAAGATAATTTTATCTTTTAACTAAATATAATATCAAAAATAATATAAGACAGAAGAAAAAATTTACTTTAATATAGAATAGTTTTAGATCAATTCTTTACATTTCTTTCTGTATAAAACAAAAAACTCTATACCATTTCCTTTATTTCGGTTTAAAATTCTGTTGTGTATCTCAAGGGTTAAATTTGGCAAAGTTGTTTGGATTTATTCCTTTAATTTTGTCCTTCAAATTCAATTTATTTGCACGCTGAAAAGCTTTTATCATCACTGACTTCACTTCGAGTCTGACTCCTCATCCCCTCCGTAATTTTGTCCTTGAAATTCAATTTATTTGCATGCTGAAAAGCTTTTATCATCACTGACTTCACTTCGAGTCTGACTCCTCATCCCCTCCGTAGAGCTCTCCTTAGGAATAGTTTTGATGGAGATTTTGATTTTTAGTTCAGTCTGGACCACCCAATCCAACAGAAAACAAAGAGCATTGATCACTGACTCCATATAAAAGTTAAATATGTTAGATTTATTTGATTAACTGAATCACAAAATAGAAAACTTACAATTAAATTAGAATACTTAAATTCCCATCCACAATAATAATTGCACAATAAAATACAAATTCCAAGGGACAAACATGCAATGACAGTTTCCAACAAGTCTAACAGTTCACAATAATGACGAATAACACAGACAATGATACGAAGACACTATGGTAGATGAAGACAAGAACGGGAATGGCGTCCACAATAATAATTGCACAATAAAATACAAATTCCAAGGGGCAAACATGCATTGACAGTTTCCAACAAGTCTAACAGTTCACAATAATGATGAATAACACAGACAATGATACGAAGACACTATGGTAGATGAAGACAAGAACGGGAATGGGAACCTTCATGCCATCCAGTGGATATTCTTCTATACCAAAGCATATTTACATAAATTGTACTTCTTAAGAAAATAAAGTTTAACTTATCCAAAACTCTCATACATGTTCTTCTACCTATTAATAAACATTTATAATTAACTTTAAACTTTACAATTATTATTTTTGATGAACTTGACAAGAACAAGGTTATTCCAACACATTTTTCCTGCACTCCTGACCAACATGGCTGACAGCACACCATCCCAGCAACACACCTCCCCGGCTCAACACAGGTAACCATATTTTTAATTATATTTTCGATGCAATTATTCCAGCTACAAAATTTTAAAGAAAGGCGAATTTTCCAGAGCCTCATAACTCCTTTTTGAATATAATCATAATGGATTGTATGATCAGACAAGAAAAGTATATAGTTCAATTACATTTTTTTTAGTCTTTAAAAAAATTATTATCCTGTTAATACATTATTGTATGTTATTTCTTAAAATATTTCATTAACAACACTAAGTCCATACTTTCAAATGATTTAGTTTTTTTTATTTGTATATTATGGTAATAATATCCAAAAACATTTTCTTATCATCTAAATAGAAATTCAGTAAGGTGTCAATGATCTTTTAATCATTTGTCTTTGACAAAGCCATTTGGATGATATACTAGAACTGCTTTATGATGGATACAGTTTGTTCATCATGGTTGCTATCTATTGATAGTGAAGATTTTGCATTACTAATATCTTCCATAAGGAATGGATGAATGGCCTGACATACAATGGTATTTCTTTAAATGACAATGTGATAGCTTCTAGTAATTGCTATATTCACAGATTTAATTCATACTTTAATTGAGAAAACACTTTAGAAAATTCATATAGTCCATTTCATTTAGTTGCAGCTGATGTTAAATTGTTTAATAGGGAAAGATCAGTTATATGAAAATATTTTATATTAAAACCATACATGACTTGAAAGTGAATACTAAGCTGAATCCAAAAATGTAAATTTTCAATAGAAAAGCAATTGACTGTTAATTTCCTGCTATAAATTCTTTCTTCACCAAAAAATGGCAATGATAATTAACAAAAAAAATGAAGCATAAACTTTTGCATCAGCTACACTTTATAGATAGATGATCACAATTATGTTACTTTCTTCCATATCAAATTTGCTTGTCATTGTTTGAATGAAATGTAGGGAGTGCCTCATTTACAGTAAGGATGCATTCAAAAATTTTGCTTCTAAGATGAATCCATCATTACTCCGAACACAATTTTCTACAGACATGATGATATAAATGGAGATTATATTCCCAATCATCAAAATTCAGAATTCTCAACATCTTTTTAAAATGTAATATAGTACAATAATAATAGCACTAAACTGCAGTTGAAAATTAATAACTAAAACTTTTAGTGAAACATTTTTGGTTGCTACACAACCATTTTCAGAATGCTGAAGATGGTTGTTTAGCAACTGAAAATATTTCATTAAAAGTTTGTTATTAATTTTCAGTTTAGTGCTGTTATTTACAAATATATTATTAGTAACAGTTAATTAAACTAGTTTATAATACAATAATGTCAAATAAATGCTGTTTATTGTTTAAAATAAAGAAAATGTACATCTGATATCTGTCAATACTTTATACAATTAAATGTGAAGAAAATACTAGACGAAAGCAAAGAAATTTTTTGATGCCACTTCTCAATTATTGGCTAATTATTATTTAATGAAGTTCTTTCCAGGCTCAAATTTCCCATAAAATCTGTGATAGTGGCAGCCACTATTTTACAGTAGGGAATACAAAGTCCAAACCATCGAAGAAAAATTTTTGAAGCATGGGATTTGAACTTGACATTAGTACTGGGTATCAAGTTTGGATAAGTGAATTACTTTATATGTTTTCATTGCAAACATTTCAGGAAATATTCTGGCACTGAGATTAAAACAGTTTATCTAAAGAAGCATTGAAGCCTGATATGTCTACCATTTTTTTTTTATTGAATTTTACACTTCTTTCTAAGTAGCAGGGCATTCTGATACTACAAGCTGGTTACATCATGTTATAGGTTAGCATTCAAGTGAAGGATTGAATTAAACGGACATTGTTTGGATCCTTCCTGAAAAAATATCTGGGACATGAAACTTGGATCAAACACTAATACTCCAGAATGGAAGTACAGCACATTTTCACATGGCAGCCAACAGCTATTAAGTCATCTGACTGCCATTATTTCAAAATTAATTATGGCAATGTCATAAATTTGGATTTTCATTATAAAATGATTATGTCATAAGTCAAGTATATCCTATAGTACACATTTTTTTTTTTTTTCAAATCTTTTGTTTGAGTTTATCAAACCTGTATGTTTTCAGTTACATATGTGACAATTGGAAATGCAGTGAAAATTGTTGATTGTAGAATATTGTTACTGTTGCAGGTTAACACTAATTTTATTTAACAGGGCAAAATCATATATTTAAATCAATCTATTGTGTTGAACATTTGGAAGAAATGCCTATCTAATAGTACAATTCACTAGTTTTTTCAGAAATAATATGCACTTTTAACTTTTCAAATTTAAAGTTATTTGATGCCAATTATTAAAGTTTTATCATTATGAGGTACTCACAAATCAAGCAACAAAGTTTGTCAAATCAGTGTGGATCTGGGGACCCCTCATTGCCAATTTTTATACTAAATAATCCTTTTGAAGAATGATTTGACAATAATTCTTCTAATTGTTATTTTGAACTTCTATTGTAATACTTTTGCCACCATCACATGATGCCACTATGTTTGTAGTTGCTATCAGGCATTTGCTTTTGAATAAATACACTTTGTTGCAAAAAAATGATGTACCCTAAAAAATAGAATAAGAACTATGAAAATCAATACACAAATGCCTTTCAGCTAGATACAAATGACTAAAATTCATCACCAATGAATACACAAGGCACCACATAAGAAAGGTGAATCTGGGTGAATATAAGGAACAATATTAATAAGAATGGATATATCTGACTAGTTTTGCTGTTTCATTATACTTTACTAGTTTATGAATATGCCTCTATAATGTATCCATCAAGAGTGTATAACAAGTGAGGAAATTTCAGAGACCATTTCATATGCCTATAGCAAACTTGCATTGTTTTTTGCAACAGTGTGTATATTTTGATATTTTGAAATTATTATAAATAATTTTGTAATAATTTATCTTGTTACTATATGTATTAAAATGAGATAATTTTAATATCTTTTCTTAGACCTTCTTTATGTTTAATAACCTTCTTTTTGTTTTATTCACCATATTCATACATATTTAGAGAGAAAGAGGAAGAAAAGTTAACAAATAAATGATAAAATATTAGATATCTGTGTACAAGGAATCTCTCTGAAATGTATTTCCTTGTCTTGCATGATTAAAAAGCCACCAGAGTTTCATCTCCTGGATAAGAAATAATACTAGTTTCATGTCCTGAGACAATAGAAATAGAGATGCAAACAACAGAGAAGAGCTTTAGTTTGATATTTGTCAAAAGTTAAGAAAATGTAGTTAGTTAAGAAATCTATATTCTATCTCATCTGGGCAGCAGCCCAATGAAATCATGGAGAGTTGGATGATAATAGATGAATTCAAATAATAAAAAAATAAAATATTATAAAAAAAGATGATGAAATATTTTCTTCTCAGATATATTCTCATATGCCTTCAGTTGGAAATAGGGTTTATACAAAACCTGCCTTTAAAAAAACCAGTTTTCAAATTCCAGTACAGGTATCCCTCCTATAACACATTCTCCTACAGCATGGTTTCGCTCCAACATGATTTGAAAATTGAGGAAATCCTCATATAACATGGTACTTCTGCAACACAGTTTTTATTTAAACACATTTAGAAAATTATGTTTACTTTTCTATAACACAAAACATTTTCATTAATTTTTGTAAATCCATACTAGAGACACAATACACACACAAAATGCAATCATTGGTAAATACTTTGCAAAAATTAGTCATAAATGCAATTTCGCTAGTTGGCTGTGAGAGGACGACACGCAGTCTATTTTCGATTTTGATTTGAAATTGGATTAATTTTGTGATTTGCGTTAATTGTCGCCATTTGAGTATTTTATGTTCCAAACATATAATTCTTGGATAAAAATAAGCTTTTATTCTTCAATAGAGGAATGTGAAAGAGAAGAAAAACATTTTATTCATAATTTTTTTGGGATATATGCTAAGGAACGATTGTTTTATAGCAAGTTAGATTACAGATTTTGTAATGAGAGCAGAAGATACACAAACTTTAAATGTGGAAAAAGTTCAGAAAGTGAAGTTGATATTGTTAAAAAGAAAAAATGTTCTCATTTTTAATGAACAGTGGTAAAGAAGATATAATTATTAAATGAATATTATATAGTCTGTATATTTTTTCTTTCCTTTTGTTTGATGTCTGTTATTTTTTTAGGGTCTTACATATATATTTTTTCTTTCTTTATGTTTTGTGTTATTAATATTGTTAATAAAAATTAAATTCATATGTGGAATTAAAGTCATTTATATTTCATTGGGTTTGGAACGTATCTCTCCTTTTTGTATTGGCTCTGGGTCTCATATAACACGGTTTCACACAACATGCTGTTTTAAGTGAAGGAACCTATCTACTATGTTATAGGTGGGATACCTGTATTTCCAAAAACTCGTTTTTGAACCTTTTACAAAAAACAAAAAATATTATATATATAATTAAACATTAGGGAATAAAATTGCAATGTAGAAAATAAGGTAATAGGAGATCAGTGATGTTTAGAGAGAGAGGACAGAGTTGAAGAGTTGATTTGTTAGCATCGGATGAAGTGAAGGAACCTATCTACTATGTTATAGGTGGGATACCTGTATTTCCAAAAACTCGTTTTCGAACCTTTCACAAAAAACAAAAAATATTATATATATAATTAAACATTAGGTAATAAAATTGCAATGTAGAAAATAAGGTAATAGAAGATCAGTGATGTTTAGAGAGAGAGGACAGAGTTGAAGAGTTGATTTGTTAGCATCGGATGAATGACAAGTATTAGAGAGAGATACTGTAGTTGGTCTTTTTAAAAATGTAGGTGAAAGGGGGAAGCAGTGTTCCTTCCCATCGGTGATGTCCAACAAAGACAAAAGAGCAAAGATGGCATTCGTCTTAAGAAAGAATATTAAAGAAAGAAAGAACATATAAGAATAAATATCTTTCTCTACCATATATCCACACAACCTTGAATCAAACAGTTCTCTCTCTCATTCAAGAATTAAAATTATAACTCTCTTCTTATTTTGTGTATAGCTCATTTACTTCTAGAGCTAATAATGTTAGTTGTATTTATCTTTTTATTGCATCATATTTTTATTTTCTGCTGTTTTAATAAATATGTTAATTTTGTTTATCATCTTGGTCTCCAAATCAATTCTTCTATTTTGGATTCCTGCATCATGTACTCACAATCCTTATTTGAAAATACAATACAGGTAGGCCTTGATTAGTGCGATAAATTTATTTTATTTAGAAATTTAAAATCGAATAAATTGAAAACATTTCCTCGTTTGTCTGGTTGTAAAGAACTTAGATTTATGTAAGTTTATTTAAGAATTATTATTTTATATTATGAATTAAATTATAGAATACCATTACATAAATATTTATGTTTTCAGCGATTTAAGTTATAACTTAATCGAGTCACTTGGAGAATCTCCCTTTATAAAACTTGGAAAATTGATCGATCTCTTTCTAAGTAACAACTTAATCAAAAGGATCGAATCCAATTCGTTCGAGGGATTAGATAATTTACAAGTTCTGTAAGTATATATCATCCTTCTCAATTGGTTTTGTATATCAAAAGCTAAATAAAAATTAAATTTACAAAAGTATAACAATAATTTTAAAACATTTTTACTTCAAAGTTTTAAAATTATGCATTTATAATTCAGTAAATTATGCATTATTTTTTCTCAGCATGTTTATGAAAGATTCTTCAGATATAAATCGACTGTTTAGCTTATAAAGTACTTTAATATCCGCATTTTAATTATTTAAATAAATTTTTATGTAACAAATTTCATATAATAAAATACATTATAGAAAATAATTTTTAATTATTCATACTTGCTAAATAATGTAATTATACATAAAATAATATATCGTAATTTATAAAATGATTAATTAGCATTTAATAGATCAAAACAGTTCATGAAAATACTTTAATCAAGGAAGAATTATTTATGTAAAAGAATCATCAATAAATTCATGCAAAACAAGTAAAATATTGCATAAATCTAATAAACTTCTGTTTTCGTATATATTCATTTATTTAATTTTTCATCGCTAGTATTTTATGAAAATTAATACAGGCTCCTGGGCTTACGATGCTTCAGACTTACGTACTGTACATTTTGAATTGCCATCATTCCCCAAAGTTTCAGTGTTTAATTTGGAATTATGGCTCTTCAGCAGCAAATTTTTAAAGAAAGAAACATGCTTATTTTTTCAAAATATGGTCTACAGTATTTCTTTTAGTTATGTGTATGTACACGAAAATTAAAGTACTTTATATGCTTTGATAAGTGAAAAAAGACTTGTGGATATTTTCGAGTTATGGCATCAGTCTAGAACAGTGGTTCTCAACCACCTTTGACGGAATGCCGCGAAAAATTAAGAATGAATTGTATGTATAAAATTGTATGAATCATATATATTAATAGTGAAACGTGGTTGCTGACTCTTTTGCAGCCGAACTACTGTACCGATTCCTATAAATAGGGTATCGTTAGAAAAATCTAACCCTCGAATTTCTGTGACAGCCAAAATTTTTTTGTCGTTATTCATAATTTAAAATTAAGGAATAAAAATTAAATTAAAATTATAGTTTCTCTAAAAAGACAAAATCCGCATGTGGCGCTATAACTTAATAAGAGCTAAAGCTCGATATGATTTCGTGTATGAGTATGTCTGTAATCCGAATATAATAAATAAGAATAATTATAATAATCTGTTAATAAAAATTCGTTGTTAAATCTAAATTATTATTTAACTGTGTGTGCCACCAAATTTTAAAATATTAAAATGTGTTCCTAACAGAAAAAAGGTTGAATGAGAACCACTGGTCTAGAACGAATCGGCAAGATTCTGCTTTTCACGGAATCCGAGATTTTTGCATAATATTTATTTCTTAGTATTAAATCAGTATATAAATCAATCGCGAAAACGGAACTGATAAGTACCTATATGAAAAAGTACTTATCACAACGAAGTATCGATACCTGTGCTCGACGCCATCTTGAAAGGGACAATGTCTTGCCCGACACTTTCAAGATTCTATACGAATCGTGTTATAGAAGAGCGATTTCGTTATACGAATACGTGTTATAGGAGAGCACGTTACACGGGAGTTTAATGCATCATGAAGGTGTCGCACAAGAATTATATTCAAACTTCTTGGCAAGAACACTTTCAAAATGATGTAATTATATATCTCGATGCAAATATATATATTAATGTATATATAATATATAAATCCATAAATTGCATAAGTAACTTATGGATTTCAGCATAAAATCATAACCCATATAATCTGAAGAATAATTCCCGGCGTATTTTTGGTTTTTAAAACAAGGTGTAAAACCATAGCAGGTTTTCGTCATTACGATGATGGTCACGTGAAGTTTTACTTCTCGTTCAATATGGCAGC
>AYEL01082454.1:0-48982 GCA_000484575.1 Olivierus martensii
GTTAACGAGAGAAGAAGTAGACATGAAAGTATGGAGCACGAATATCACTGATGTTTGGCCTGGATATGGTAAGCATATAAGGTTTTCTTAAAAAATCATGCTCTCATATATGATACTTTTTGTATAAAAAGACTTTTATGTACTTAAAAAAAATTATTTATTTATTTTAAGCACATAAGTACATAATTGATGACCAGAAGAGAAATTTTCATCAAACTTATAAAAGTTCTAAAATTAATATTAAAATATTTATTTAGAAAATTTCTCGAGTAAGTTTGAAGAGTTTGCTACTCAGTTATGGAGTGCATTTCAAAAGGATTACACAATTCCGGATAATTTAGCGACTCAATACATAGAAGAGTATCCTGATGACAGTTTAGAGGATGAAAGTGGACAACTTGGACGATATCCAATTCAATGTTTGCCAGAACCAGGTGAACAGCAATTAATTATCTGTTGAAGTAATATTGTTTAAGATATTGATAAAGAGATTGAATTTTTTTTTCTCTCTCTATCTTTTTTTTTAGGTCCTTTCATGCCTTGCGAAGATTTATTTGGCTGGTGGACATTGAGATGTGGTATTTGGGTTGTATTTCTCCTCGCTATGCTGGGAAATGGATTGGTAGTAATTGTTTTACTGTTTGGTCGAAGTAAGATGGATGTACCAAGATTTCTTGTTTGTAATCTTGCTATTGCCGATTTTATGATGGGTATATATTTAGGAATTTTAGCAGTTGTCGATGCATCTACCCTTGGGGAATTTAAGGTAAAAAAAATCTCTGTTATATGAAAATTATATATATTGTAACTTCCATCACAGAAGAATAATTACTAAAAAATAATAACAAAATATATATAAACCTACAGATCATAGAAACGAGATGGAATTTTAAGAATATAAATATTGATCAAAATAAACTTTTCTTTTATTACTGTGAAAGAAGGAAACAGACTGTGATGAAATGTTCTGACTGACAGTTACAAAAGCAATTTTATGTTTTTTGCAACTTCTTTCATACTTTTCTTTTTTGTTTTTCAATTTATCTTTCAGTCCTTTTGCATTCCCATTTCTTCGTATCTCTTCCCGATTTATAACTGTTAGTATTATCTGTAAATCTTTTAAAAAAAATTCTTTAAACGTTATTAAAATTTCCGAATTTATCTATATTTATATATTTATTATTATTATAAATTTATAATGGAGTAAACCTTCGCTAACAGGGATTAATTGGGGAGAAGTCATAAGGATTAAGCGATAATCCGGATTAGTGAAGCAAAAGAAATCCTCAGAAAACACAAAAAAAAGATCTCAAAACATAAATAAATGGAAAAATTGATGATATAGAACAAGTAATGCTGATGAAAATAAATATAACAAGCAGTTCGAAAAGAACATTGTCTACTTTCCATCGTACCATTTTTTCAGAATGATTAATAGACTAAAATATATTTCTTCAAAATCATCTTCTAAGCAATTAATTTATACATTAAATTATACAATTAATGATTTAAATATAATCAGTTCTAAAAGTTTTCGAAAGAATACAGGAAAGCCGTACCGCTGCAGCTGGTTTTAACGCTTAGCGCCATCTGTTGTCAATAATAAGAAATAAAATTCTTATTGTAGAGGTTAATTTCATCATTCATCACTTTCTCATTTTTATCTCGGAAGATTAAATGTTCATTTTTAAATGGATAAATCTATAAGGTTAAAATTCGTCCATTCAAATCTTATAAAAATAGTTCAAAAATTATTAACGAGAAACTTTTGAAGTTTGAGCATCTGCCATTTTTAAACTATGGCAAATAAAGGATTAATTGGTGCATCATTGAGGGCATACTCAAAGGTATGGTCATCAAGTTAAATTTCATAAAAATTGAATGAATAGCTTAGAATATATTAAGAGAGAATCTGAGATATTTGAACTTCCGCCATTTTTAAATGGTTGCAGCTAGAGAGTTAAATGATGCAGCGCCGTGGTTATCTTAAATTATAATTATATTACCATTAAATTTCATGAAATTATACTAAGTAATTCAAAAGTTATGGATGGGAACACGGAACAGACAGGACGGTGATCTCATAAAATTATTTTTTCTACGATGAATAGGCTAAAAAATCATCACAGTAGTATCTAAAAGTTATAAAAAGATTATTCATTAATAGAAGACTCAAAATTAAAAGAAGATACAAATTCAAATCAGAAGAAATATGTTTTTTCTAAGATAAATTTTTAATATTTTTTAATATAAGGATTTTTTCAAATTTAATAAAATTTTAATTGATTTTCATTCACGTTTATATAATTTTCAAGATTTTTTTATACTTTTTATTGAAGATAAAACGAATATTTACTTTTCAATTTTTTTTTCTCTTGCAGGTATATGCAGTTTACTGGCAAACATCAGCTGGATGTCAGATTGCAGGATTTCTTGGAGTAGTCAGTAGCGAATTGTCTGTCTTTACGTTAGCAGTTATAACACTTGAAAGGAATTATGCAATTACTAATGCAATGCATCTTAATAAGAGATTGTCCTTGAAACATGCCGGATATATCATGGCCACAGGTTGGTTCTTTGCTCTTCTTATGGCCATACTTCCCATGTTGGGCATCAGTGATTATAGAAAGTTTGCCATTTGCCTTCCTTTCGAGACAGAAGATATTTATTCATTATCATATGTTGTCTTTCTTATACTCATCAATGGAGTCGCATTCCTTATTTTAATGGGGTGCTATTTTAAAATGTATTGGGTGATACGTGGATCTCAAGCTTGGAATTCAAATGATTCCAGAATTGCCAAACGCATGGCATTATTGGTCTTTACTGATTTTATATGTTGGGCACCAATTGCATTTTTTTCGTTGACGGCCGTGTTTGGAATTCATTTGATATCATTGGAAGAAGCTAAAGTATTTACTATTTTTGTTCTGCCATTAAACAGTTGTGCCAATCCGTTCCTTTATGCCATTTTTACTAAACAGTTCAAAAAAGATTGTGTTCTAATCTGCAAAAGAATCGAAGAATCCAGAGTTACGAGAGGAATAGGCAGATGTAGACATAGTTCAAATTTTTCCAATCGCCATACTCCTGCCAATACTAATTCGGCTGCCGATAGGAAAAGTGGTGAACATCCTATTTGTCAATGTGCAGCAGGAAGAAGGACTACAGAAGCTAATAATGGCCGATTAAGATCTCGTTCTTCGTGGCTAAAGTACTTGTTTTGTAATCAGTCAACTGAAGAAGACAGAGGCGGTAGTGATTATACTTATGCTATCGCCCAAATCCAAAGAAATCTTGAAGGAGATCACCATAAACGTACTTCTAGCATATCTAGTGAAAACTTTTCATCTCGCTCTGACAGTTGGAGATATGGTATTGCATTAAGATTACTAGAAAGAAATGGAAGACGAAATTCATGGAGTAACAATACTCAAAAATCATCATCGCAAGACTCTCATACATCTTGTAGTCGACAAGATTCGTCTACTTCCACATTTCGTCTTTCTCGATCGAGTGTTAGCAGTGACACATCTGGTTCTTTAGCTGGTCGAACTGCTTATAATAGAGATCGTCCACCCCCTTCTAGAGCAGTTGTGAATGGAGAAACATCGCAAAGAATGCTATCGTTACGATCATCTTCCCTTAAAGATAAACCAAAATTATGCAGACAGACAGCGGTTAATGATTTAAATGGAGGAAAAACTTACGATTCAAACCAAAGATCTCCGCCATCTTCTACTAGAGTGTATGGAAATCTATGTCCCACGTGTGCTCGTAAGGAACCGGCTCCTCCTCTAATATTTAAGAACAAAGAACTTGAAGAAAAATTTACTTGCTTTTATAATCGTTTGGTTGAGACAAGTAACGAAGATAGCAGCGAAGCAACGACATCTAAAGAAGAACAAGTAATATTTTCAAGTGATCAATCAACAGATCCGAAAAATGAAAATAATGAAACAGGCGCAAAACAAGAGAATGCTGCATATTCTGATAATTCCCAAAATCAAACTGATAATACTACAACAATCATAGAACCTCAAATTTCAGAATTACTAGAAAATGCTTCTGGTAATGACACTCTAAATAAACCCAGTTCAATAGAAAACAACAGACTCCATGTGAGTGCAGAAAACTCTCCAAATCCGAAATCCAGAAGTCTCACATTTATTGGTTTTGTTCCACGAAGAAAAGCAACATCAGATACCTCTCTAAAGAAAATATCTCTTAGAAGCTTACCAACAATGTTTAGTTCATTATCTAGTCATAAATTAATAGAAAAATTAGAACATGGTAAAGTAAGAAGCCATGGACAAATAGAAACTAATCCAAGATCCATAGATTATATTCCTACTTCTAGAAGTGAACAATTGCTTCCTCAATTGTCTTTAGATTGGTTTTCACCACGAAACCAACATATAGTTGAAGATACTGAGTCTGAAGATGAAAGTATTGAAAAGAAACATTCAAAATCTCAAGAAATCTGTGATCCTAGACTGACGAAACATTATGCTGTAATAAATGCCAGTGAAGATGTTCCTCTTATTGATGAAGATGGACAAAAACCTGTTTCGGGAATATGAATTGTCTTATTTATGAATTTATAAAAGTAACAGGTACTGTATTCATTCATAAATGAGCTTGACGATAGTTATTGAACAGAATCTTTTCCTTTAAACATGCACTATATCGTGCGTTATATTAAAGGATTTGTTGTTGCACGTTTTGCATAAATGACGAACTTCTATAAAATGTTACAGAAGATGGGTATGCTAGAAGAATATCGTTATTGAAGACTATTAATAATCATTTCGATTAAGATTCAGTGATGAATGACCCCATGGCACATGTAATTGTTTGTTTATAGATTGTTTTGATGACCAAATACATTTGCATTATTCATTTCATTTATAGTATTTCACATGTGATAAAAAAATTTATCATCAAGCTTTCTTTATGAATGGCAAAATAAAAAATTCGAGAAAAAAAAAAAATATTTATTGTTAAAAAAAAATCGGAATTAAAAATAAAATTAAAACATCCTGGCCTTTAACAAAGACCAAAAATTAATTAATTTTCCAAGCTGTCTTTGTTTTTAATGTATGTGAAGCTATGATGATTTAATTAGAAATACTATAAAATATAATCAAAATAAAATTTGACTCAACTTATTTATCGAGAACGGCCATTAACTATTGAGAATTTGTGATATTAGATTATGCAATTATGGTTAATTCATCTATGCTGCCTAATCTACTCGAGAAAAATTCTATTTATAGCACTAACCATTATTTGGTAAAGAATTTAGTGATTTTACAACATTTACCAGATCATCTCAAAAGCAATCTCTTTCTCATACGTACCTATTCAAACATGTCTCATCTTGTCTAAACATGAATTTTTAAAGAATTATAAATACCAGTAAGCTGTGATGGTGAGAATATATATATGATTTTAAATTAGCAAGTGATTTATCTTTTATATCCTTTCAGAACTTAAACTGAAAACTACATTGCTTTTGGGATGACTTGATATTTAATTAAAATCTCAAACAAAATTTTCATTTTTTTAAATTATATCGCCGAATTGTACACTATATAATGGGATGCGCACCCCAATATGGTGTTTGCATGAAAGTCGAAATAAAGGGTGGGATTCATCATTACGGCTCGAATGATTCTGAAAATTTTTGAAGATATGGGACCCTGATCTTCAGATGGAAGGCTAGTTCACTTCCACGTGTGCATCTAGCCCAGTCAAATATCATTAATTATTTAATAAGACAACTTTAAATACTGTATACAAAGAACTTAAAAAATTGTATAATCTGTATTTATATATTCATCTTCAAAAAATTTTAATTGAATTTCTGTTAATCCTTCAGCTGCTTGTAAAAACTTTTAGACTTTCAATATTTTTCATGTTAAAAATTTTACGTCAGTTTGCATACCATGATAAATCTACAGCGATTTTTTAAAATATTTCCACATGTCAATTTAAATGTTTAATTTAAGATATGCTACTGAATTATGCGTCTTGGTGGCGACGACTTCAGAGATCAACATGGGTTTAGCCGGAAGATTGAAGGATGGGGTTCAACAGGCCGGGACCAGACCTTTTTTGAAAGCTAAATTTGGTATATACTGTATTATATAATTTTTACGATTTAATGGAAACTATATCAAATAACTTTTTCATCATTCTGTACCTAATTTTTTGCTATTTCTGTTCTATTGTCAAATTATAAAGTCATCAATGAAGTTGCAATTTGGGCAGACAAATATTCCATTCCGAATGTTTACATTCATTATAACAGAATTATTTATATAATTTTATATTCATAACAGATTAAAAATTCTTCCTGTAAACTTAAAATTCTACGATTGGGTCATATCAAATAAGAAAAATGATTTAAACATTGCATTATAATGTCCGCTCGATCAAATTTTTATATTGCTGTTTTAAAGCCCGATACTTTCAACCTGTTAGAACCATGCATCCATGGATAGAAAATGAAGAAAGTAAAGAATCCTTTCATCGCGAACTCTTCTATAGGTCGCATCGCTCAATGGACTTCCGCAAAATTTGATATAGGTTTCTTACATTACTTAATTTCACTAAAAATTTCGATTTAATAAAATTAAAATATAAAGTGCATGTTTAACGTATTAACATCTTTCATTAGAATGCCTAAGAGGAGGAGTTTTTATCTAAAGAAAAATAAATACTTTTTATCTATTAGATGTTTTCGATTGGATTTCATAATTAGAACAAAACACCGGAAACATAAATGCATGTACATTATTAGTAAACCGAATAGTAAATAAACAACTAAATAGTAGTAAACATCTCGATAGATTGCTTACTTATTTTTTTTTGCAATATTTTTTCAGATAAATTTTCTTAGATAAAATAATTTACGTTAGTAATATGCTTAAATAATAATCATTTAAATGCAATCCACTTTTATTGACTGAGATGAAATTTTTAGGATATCTTAAGCGATGTAAAAATTCAAAATTTTGATCAGAAGAGGATGAGAAACAGAAAAAAAATGATTTTTTTTTATACAGTATTTGATAAAATAATAAAATCATCGGATCAAAAATATTAATCTAGAACCAAAATTACAGCAAATCGAATTTGGACCATGACGATTTTTATTGTGTCTATTGATCAACCTTTTGAATAATTTCAGTGGATAAATTTCTATCATAGAGAGATCAAAATTTAATTTTTTCGTTTTTTTTTTTTTATTAAATTTAATAAATATAAAAGTAGCTACTGTATATCTCAAGGCAGCAATTTATTTTGAAAATTCAATACTTTTCAATAATATCCGAGTTCAGGCCAACAAAATTTATTTTGCAAGAAGAACCATGTTTATAGAATTTTGTTTTTTTAACTTATTTGATCAAAAATATTGTCTATACAGTAAAACCTCGATTTTACGGACTTCGGATTTTACGGACACCATCCCAAAAAATAAAATAATTAATATTACAATGGACACCATCCCAAAAAATAAAATAAATAATATTAATACAATATTTGCATAAACACCATTCCAAAAAATAAAATAAATAATATTAATACAATATTTGCATAAACTGTCCATAGTATAGCTACATCCAGCGTTTCTTATCTGCACTGGTGCGTGTAAAATAAAGCTAAAAAATAAAATAAATAATAATAATACAATATTTGCATAAACTGTCTAAATTTAGCTACATCCAGCATTTCTTATCTGCACTGGTGCGTGTAAAATAAAGCACTCATTTATTGCATAATGTGCCATTTTTATTTTAACAACTTACCTAAATTTAATATGTAGTTAAATTAAATTAATTTAAAATAATACAGTTTTTAGGCATAAGTCACATTAATTAGTACAGGTATGTTGAAAATGCTAATTAATGTTTATCAAAAAATGTTACTTCGATTTTACGGACTAGTCTTGCCCCCTATAGTCCGTAAAATCGAGGTTTTACTGTATTTTTATATCAATCATTTTACTTAACGAAACGATACATATTTTTCAAAAATTGAAACTAAAATTCTGATCCAGATGATACAATAGTATATTTTTCATAAGATCGTAAGATTCGACGGCTCGTTTCAGTCGGCATACTTATATCTATATATTTTTAACAGAAAAAATCTTTTTTTTTTTTTTGTTAAAAATATGTAGATATATAGAAAAGTATCTAAATTAATATTATTGTTTAAATATCTGTATACTGCACAAATACGATCCGATTTATAAAACGATCATGTTACGTCCTCTCTGAACTATATACTTTTCAACAAAAAAAATGTCAAGGCCAAATTCGATGATCGACGAGTCTTTTCAGTTAGACTTAACGATAAGCGATACGATGTAAAACGGATCGCAATAGAGAATTTATCATTTTCGATTTGATGTGTGATTTAAAAACATAAAAATTTGATTAAAATATTTTAACATTTACTTTATAAATACCTAAAGTGGCTTTTCTTTCCACGTATTGACAATTTAATTGGCGTGTTTTCCATTTCCATGTCAACATCTGCTGTTTTGCTTCCTTCGATTACAATTCTTTTAATTGTCGATACAGAAATAACAATATCAAGTGAAGTTCGTTGAAGATGTTATTTCGCAAGATTTTGGCCTTTTAAAGTACTCATACACATTTAAAATAGCATTTCTAGCTTGACAACAATGTTTATTCTCGTTTACAAACAACTATATTATCCGCCATTACTGATAAATACAAAAGGACAATGACGTCATTCGTTGTATTTATTTAATTTTAAGCGATTAGAGATTTAATATTTAATAACATATCTATGAAATGTAAAGTATTAATTTAGCAATTTTTAAAATATAATAAACATTTCAAATTATTAGCGATGATAAAAAGTAAACTGCTATTGGATGAACGAAACAAAAACCGGTTATTCTATTGGATGAATTGACCTTTCCAATCCATCAGCTCTTTACCATATAAGGCAGCTCATCTTACGCTGAAAGGGATAGCCATACTTATTTCGTCACGATTATATTATTAAAAAAATACGCAGTGGTGGTATGTTCATATTTATAATACATTCAAAAATTGGCTGAATTCTGCTTTTCACGGAATTGCCAAATGTGATACCATTCGATAGATCTTAATGCCTTGATGAATTAAAATTAACGATCTTTTACATTTTATGCAATATCTGTTAGTCAATCTAACTTCGACATCTATTGCCATGGGGGATGCTATTTATATTTAAACAACTTTTTTCTTGCTTAATCTTTAATTTTCTATAGCTTTTCTCTGAATAATATGCAAATTAATATGCAAAAATAAAAACTTTTCTAATATGATAATTCTTCAAAAACATTTCATGTGTGGAGAGATATTCCTGAAACCAGTTAGTTGGAAATTAGGGAACTGCTCATCCCCAGACCGGAAAATAGGGTGCAGCTCCCACCAAGTTGGCAGCTGAAGCCACAGAAGTAGAATCTCTAGTACAAATTTCTGATTGATATATAATATCAATCGGGAATTTGTCTTAAGAAATCAATATTTTTGATTTAGATAAAATTTAATTTATATAAAAGAAAGAATAAATAAAATCCTCAATCCTCATTATTTATCTAAATCAAAATACTTATAATTAGCAAAAAGTTTTGTATGTGAACACATTTAATCTAATAATTTTTTATCTATGATTGGAATTTTATTTCTTAAGACTTGCATTCTGCATTGTTTAGGACTTGCATAATTAATTTATTTAACAGCTAATGCAGTAAAAGTTTTTTACCTTTTAAAGATACTTTGTTGCTATAATTGGCTAATTTTGTAAAAATTATTTCTTGCATGCAAATCTAAATTTTAAACAATATAGTAGACTCCCAATTATCCAAGATAATTGTGAAATTAATTTCTTCAGGTAATTAATTCCTTGAATAATCCAAAAAATACTAAAAAAATTGGAATTATGGAAATATTAATTTAATATTAAAAAGTAAATTGCATATATAAATACATAAATTTAAATATTCTGTGATTTATTGAAAAATGAAAATAAATTTGTTTATTTGCAATATTTATAATTTTAATTTTGATTGCCAATTGTTTAAGATATAATAAAGTAATGAATCTAGGACATTTAAAAATTTTTAAAATATTGCATCTAAGATAAAATATTGATAATCTGCAACCTGGACAATCCAATCATGGATTATCAGGAGTTTACTATATATCAATTCCAAAAAAATTTTCAAGCATGTCATAGGCTTGCTAGAAAATTCCACCTGTACTATATAATTACTAAGGAAGTTTTGTTTAGAAAAGTTTCTTGTTGTTTTCTAATTTTTTAAATAGTTTTCCCACCTCTATCTTTTCACAATTGTCTGTTCAGATGTTTAAAAACCTGATCAAAATAATTGTAAGAATCTTATTTTAGCGTCAGCTCCATTCTACTCTACCGATGATTATTTTTGGAGTATGTACTATTATTGCTGGAATTCTTGCATTGGCATTGCCAGAAACACGTAACAAAGAACTTCCAGAAACTATAAATGAAGCAGAATTATTGAAAAGGTTTGTTTATAGCATTATACTTCATTATTAACAAATTATAAAATATATTTAATATTTTCTAACTTTATTATCAATAGTCCATCCAGTGATTCTCAGATTGATTCACAAGATGATGAAGAAAGACTGCGACTCATAGCCAGTTAATTTTGTTAATATGATTAACTTATATTTAATTGAAGAGGTAAAAAGATTTTGTTTCTGTAATTCAAAAATCTTTAAACTGCCATTTTTTTTTATGTGAATTTATATATAGTGGACTCTTGTTTTTATGAACTAATGTTTTTACAAACTGTTTAATTGATCCCAAAAAGTTCTTAATGTTAATTAATATCATTCCCATTTACGAACTTTCGATTTTATGAACTTTTTTGGGGTCTATATAAGTTTCGTAAAATTGAGAGTTCACTATACTTCTGTAAAACATGAAATACAAAACTTAACTGCTCAAAATTTTTATGAAATTTTAATCATAAAAGATGTTCTATTATGATATATGGAGTATAATTTAATATATTTTATAGAATATAAATAATCTTTTTATGATGATTAATTTATTGAATAAGTATATACAGTCGATTCCACTTAATTGGGCCACCAGTTAATTGGGGCAGCTGCTTAATTGGGCCAAATCTCAAAGAATGGAAACTAAACTAATACATAATTTAAATGCTTAATTGGGACAACTTTTTGCTTAATTAGGACAGTATCAGAAAAGGAATTTAGCAATTTTTGATATATTTTAGAGATTTTTCGAAAGTATGTCAACCCTGCATACACTAATATTTGACAATACTAGTGTGATGTGCGAATCAGTTATCTACCGTGCATCTGGCAAATATGCATCTGCTTAAGAGTCTACCCTTACTATATACAGGGGTGGGCAAACTTTTGGAGAAAGGGCCATATTACATCAATGAAATATAAGCTAGGGCTGCACTTTCCCAGCGATCACTATCCTAAACCATCTGACTCCCTCCACGGGTGTGGGTGTAGCCCGTGGTTGGAAGTGATCCTGCCCTTTAGTAATTTATCTGATTGGAAAGAGGTAAAATAAAATAGCAAAAGAAAAACTCCCAAAATCCCGACTTCACCTAATAACTGTCTGAGGTGATAAAATTCTCTTAGAAAATTATGCAGCCAAAATAGAAAGATCCTAAAGGATGCATTTGTTGATTAAGATATTATAAAAGGGTGACATGTTAAAATTAAGTCAATTTTCATAGTAGATCAGCTTTCATTGGCTGTTATATGAATCATGGGTTGAATAATGTCAGCAGTCTGAAAAAAGTGAAACACCATTTTCAGAGAAACTCGGCAGGGTCAAAATTCTTTTTGATTATGTATTAAAATTATAATTTAATCATTTTAAATTTGAAACAATAATTAAAAATATATCTGTTTAGAAAATTGCACAAATATTAAATACAAACACCATGAAATTGCGAAAGGTTTTAAGTTGATTGACTGACAAAACGATTTTATTTGATTTTGAATGTATTTTGCAACGGATTTCTTATGCAATGGCATTTATTCTGGTTAACGGTTAATCAAATCTATTTTTGTAAGAAATATGACACTGTAATGACACCTACAGTTTATCATATAAATTATTATTTATTACTTTTCTAGAAATTATATAAACTATATTGTTGAGATATGGAACAGATTTGATATTTTTTTATATTCATTTTATTTATCGATAAAATTTTTGGGATTATAGCTATTGGTTGGAGGGCCGCATGCGGCCTGCAGGCCACGGTTTGCCCACCCCTGTTATATACTGTACCTAGCGATATTCATTTAGTGTCAATTTTATTTAAAATTTTTAAATCTTTGCCAAGACCAAGAAATGATTTTATACTTTCAAATAAAATTGCTTTGCTGGATAAAATTAAAAAAGCCAGCCATTTAAAATAAAGCTATCGTAGACTCGCTGATATAACTGGTGTACCAAAATCAAAAGGCTATTGTAGATTTGCTGATATAACTGGTGTACCAAAATTTACCATAGTGCATCTCCTACAACAAGAGAATCAACTGCCTGAGGAGTGGTCATTACAGAAAGAAATTCCAGGAACATCCGAAAGAAAGCATGATGGAAAGAATTCAGAAATCAAAGAAGTATTAGATCAATAGTTTTCTATAGTTAGCGAGCAAAGCATGAATATCAGTGGCCCAGTGATGAAGGCGAAGTCAGACGAGATCGCTAAAAAGCTAATAATTAGATAAATATTTAATAAAGCATTAAAATAGCCTATTTAATGCTTTATTATTATTATTTTTACGCCTAATTATTATTATTTTTACGTATTAATTGCCTAATTATTATTATTTTTACGTACTTATTTATTTACCTATGTATTTTCACATTTTATTTTGGAATTTATTATTAGTTCATTTAATTGGGTCAAAATGGCTTAGTCCCAACATGTCCCAATTAAACGGAATCGACTGTAAATGCTTCATAACTTACTTTAAACCAAATTTTTAATAAAATTAAACTGAAATAAAAAAAACATTGTTTTCAAAACTTATAACTAAAATTTTATATTATTCACAGGATTCAAAGCATTTTATCTGTGGAAAAAAGGAAGAAAAGAATTCTTCTGCAACAAATGTGTATATATGTGTAAGAGATTTTAGCATGAAGAGAGAATTTTAATAATATATATAAATTTAATTTTAATATAAAAATTTTTATCATTTTAAAATTTCACAGTTTCTTGTGACTTAAATAATAATGTTTCTTAAATGTATTTGATAAATTTATGTCATATATGCTTTGATTTTAACTTTGCTCTAACAAGAGTTAGGCAATGTATTTATATGTTCAAAACATGTAAATAAAGTTTTGCAAGTTATTCTGCTAACAATTTAAATGGAAAATTTAATATATTGTATATAGAGCTTTTAACTCTTACACACACATTTATTTATAAATTTTATTAAAGATATTTAAAATTTTCTTAGACAAAACATAGTAAATTATTTCAAAAAAATTTCATATTAAGCAGTTTTTTCCTTAAACAAAAATAAGTAATTTGAGATAAAAATTAAGAAAATATTATGCTAAAACTTTGATAAATTTAAAGAATCTGAAAATTTCATGAAAAGTTTTTGAAATCAGTGCATTATGAATTAGAATTAAATGACAGGGGAGAGCATAATATAAATGGAGTACTTGGGTATAATGCCAACGGAAGCAGAAAATGTTGTTCTGGATTTATATCTGTAGCATAAAAATATATTGTTTTAGACATATGAATTATAAGATTAGAATATGCCAAAATATTTTACTTACTTTGCAAAATGTGAGGTGTGCTAAATTGTCTGGTAGCAACTGAAGAGAGATTACCTTGATTGCTTTCAGAATTTACTGGCTGTTGTTTTGACTGGCTAAAGTTATTAATGAATGCCAACCAGGCATTTTTTTCTTCTTCAGTTGCTTCTGTATCTTTGCAGGATACATTAGTTATTGGATTATCAGTCTGTGTGCTTGCATTATATTTAACAATAGTGGAATTATAAGGTATAAAAACTACATTTTTAGAATTTAAAGTTTTATTGATGTAATGTGTATCAGCATGTTGGTTTTGGTTATTAGCATCTAATAAAAGATGAATTCAATAAACAAAATTTTAAAAAATAACATAAATAAACACTTATTTTTATAAGACTGACCTGATTGAGAAATAACAACTTTTATAATAGATTCTGGTGCCTGTGGCAAACTTTTTGTTTGATTTGTTATTTTCTTAAGCTATAATAAAATATAAATGAAATTGTTAAGAAATAAACTTAACTGAAAAGAAAATTTTTAATATATCAGTACACTACCAAATGAGAGTGATCTTTATTCTGTTTTATACGATTTGAAGTTCTTCTGGGTCTGTAAACATAACCTGAATGATTTAAAAATAGTAAACAAAATTTTGCTTCTGATATATCTTTAAGAAATAGTAAATAGTGTATTGATTTTGCAAAATAATAGTGTCATAAAATTAAAAATGAAATATTTGAAGTTAAATTTATAATTTTTTAAATTTTACTTAATTGTATTTGTAAGTTTGTAAGCTATACTGTATATACAGTAGATGAATTCAGTATTAAATTCATCTATAAAGCTTATAATTATCAATTAGATATTGAACTTAAAATTCTTTTTCAGAATGTTAAAATATTTATAGAAGTGCATCATAAATGTGAAAAAATGTTAGATAGCACTGTTAAGTATAATTAAATTTCACATACAATATATGATTTATATAAAATTTAAAAGTAATAGTATAGCAATAAATTTATAAAATCAATACCTGGATACATCTCTTTATGTTTTAAATCCAATTCTTTGGCTTTCTGGTAATAAATTGCCTTTTTTTCTGGTTCCAAACTTCTCCATTCGCTACCCAACCTTATACTTATTTCTTGATTAGAATCATTTGGATAATTGAATCGTAACTGATTGCGATTCTCTCTGGAGAAAATCATGAAAGCATTTGGTGGACGAGGAATCTTAAAATCTCAAGAAAAACATTTAATTGGTCTTAGGTGTAGGAGGGAATATTTATTTTTTTTAACTTATATGAAATTTTCATCAATTTCTTAATTTGTAAACAGAAAAAAATATATCCAAAGAATATTTTTGATCTATTTAAAAACTAGGTATGGCATGAAAGAAATTTTATTTTAAAACTTTTATTTCTGTTTATATCTCTTCAGTAGTTTTACGATTTTTATATATTTATAATTAAATATTTTGTTGTAAAATAATAGTATAGCATATTGTTCTGCAGTTTGACTTGTGTTAGAAATTGATCAATTTCTTGAAAAGCGTTTAAAAATTATTTTAAAAACTCAATAATTTGGCTTTAATAGTTTAATATTAAGATACTTTAAGTTTTAACTTACTTTTATTCATATTTTTTACGTTTCTTTTCCTTTTTTAACTGTTTTTTTACGTTAATTAAAAATTCGTTAAAATTAAACACTAACACTAAAAAACACGAACATGCAAAAACACCAAACGATTTTGGAAAATTCGCGCGCGTTTAAAGAACTCAAAAATCATTTTTTAATTATTTTAATCTATTCTCACAGTACATTTTATAAATTATTTTAAAACTTTATATAAAAATTAATTATCAATTTTTAGTATATTAACGCATGCGTAATAATATTAAATATAAAAATGACAGTTATGTTTATAAATTGTTGCCAGTTTAAAATTTTCGTTTAATTGTTAAAATTTTAAGTGTTAAAAACTTTTTAATGCGTCATTTAATATTGATACGTAGTTTTAAATTTAAAATAAAATTATTCCAAAATGAAATTCTTATGTTTTTTGCACGATGACCGTTTTAATGGATTAAATATTTCAAATTTTATAATTCAAAATTAGTTACAAGTTTCTGAAGAATTATTAAAGTTATGACACATTAACTACACGGATGTCGAGATACATTGCCAGATCCGGAGGATAAAATTTCCAGCACTCCTTCAACGTTTTATTAGCGCGTAAAAAAAATGTGGGATGATGTCCAGCCCCTGTGAATCCCAAGCCTGGTGATTTTGCCCAATCATCCCCTTCTCGTCCAACGTTTTATTAGCGCGTAAAAAAAATGTGGGAAGATGTCCAGCCCCTGTGAATCCCAAGCCTGGTGATTTTGCCCAATCATCCCCTTCTCGTCACTCCTGATTAACTATATGCGTTTAAAACTCAGTTCATTCGCATCTACATTTAAATTTACGATACTTTAACATAAAACTACAGACTCGATAATTTTAATTTTCACTGATAAATTTATGGCACTTAAAATCCTCTTTAGCAATATAATGTAGATAACGAGTTTTTAAAACTTTGTTTCGAGATATATAGTAGGCCTATACAGTATTTAAAATCTTGAAAAAATAATTTGGTTTGTTTATCATATCAGCATAGACAGATATGACATAATTTTAGATAATATAAAGGAATCCCTCCTATAACACGATAGATAGGTTCCTAAAAATCCGTATTATATGAGACTTGGAGCCAATACAAAAAGGAGAGTTACGTTCCAAAATCAATTAAAAACAAATAACTTTCTTTAATTCCACATAAGAAACCTACGATAATTTTTATTAAGAATATTAATAACAGGAAACACAAAGAAAAAATATATATACGTGAGACCTCAAAAAAAAAAATAAATATATATATATTTGTTATAAAACAAAAGGAAAGAAAAAAGCATATACAGACTATATATAGTCGTTCATTTAATAATTATATCTTCCTTACTACTGTTTCATTAAAACGAGAACGTTTTTTCTTTAACAATATAACAACTTCACTTTCTAAATTTTTTATGCATTTAAAGTTTGTGTATCTTCCGCTCTCTTTACAAAATTTGTAATCTAACCCGCTAGAAAACAATCGTTCCTTAACATATACCCAAAAAAATTAATGAATAAAAAGTTTTTCTGCTCTTTCACATTCCTCTATTGAAGAATAAAAAAAACGATATGCAGTCTGTTTTCCATTTCAAATCGAAACGATAAACAGACTGCATATCGTCCCTCTCACGGCAAATTAACGAAATTGTATTTTTGACTAATTTTAGCAAATTATTTCTCAATGATTGCATTTTGTGTCTGTAATGTGTATCCCTAGTATGGATTTACAAAAATTATTGAAAATATTTTGTGTTGTAGGAGAGTAAATGTAATTTTCTAAATATGTTAAGTAAAAACCGTATTGTAGAAGTACCGTGTTATATGAAGGTTTTTGCAATTTTCAAATCGTGTTAAAGCAAAACCGTGTTATAGGTGGGATACCTGTATTTGTATCGAATCAAAACTTAATTAGTTGGCATTAATGTCTCTGCCTGAAAGTTCATAAATGTAGTACAGGCTTTATTTTGATTTGAAATTAACTTTTAGAATCTCAAGATATTTATGCAGTTCGGTAGTTAGCATAAAAACTGTTAAAATAGTCACGATCAAGTTGTTTAATTTAATGAGTATCTTGCATAAACTTATTTAGGTGCATATTATTAATTTATAGCCATTGCCTTATATTTTTGATATCTTAAGATATTTTAAAAATTGACATTTATAATTATTAACAACAACATAACCTATTATTAGACAATAATTAGTATCATTGAGTTTAATTTTCTGCTCTATTAAAGTTACAATGCGCATCAGATATGCCCAACTTAGGAATTTTGAGATAATTTAAGAAATTTTTATCATCTCAAGAAAGTAGAGAATATCATTAATATATAAGTCTAACAAGTAAGAATATATTTTAATTTATCGCTAAACTCTGTATTTAAATATTTTAATTGATTTATTATTCCATTGCGCTCTTAATTATCCTATATACAGGGTGAAGAAAAACTTCGTCGTAATATTTTGTGTACTGATAGGGTATTTCGACATGATATACTTCAATATATGTATGTTTTGACTTACACAAGGTTTTGCAGAATGATATACTTATATAAACTGAGGATTACTTATATAAACACACAGTATTATACATATATAGGAGGAAGAGAAACTTTCTCATAAAAATTTTTTGTACTGACGGGGCTTCGAAACAAGTCAAAAATGTCTAATGAACATATGGTCTAAATGGCACCATTTTCAAGTTATAACTCTTTGAAGTTAGCCAATCACCATTGAGTACACAAAGCGTCACAATATGTTGTATCGCTCGCCTTTTTACTATCCAGTAGTAAGTAGGAGAGCAATGCAATGTGACGCATCTTGACAATGCAACACATCGTGACTCTTTGTGTACTCAATGGTGATTGGTTAGCTTTAGAGGGTTATGAACTTGAAAACAATGCTATTTAAACCATACATTCATTAGATATTTCTGACTTGTTTCGAGGCCCCATATCTGTATATAAATTTTTACGATGAAGTTTTTCTTCACCCTATGTATATAAAACACAATATATGGTATTAAAAGGATTTATTCATTTTTAAAATTGGTTGACACATTGTAAAAATGTTATTAGCCAACATTGTAATTTATAATTTAAATAATTTTTTGAAAATTTCATAAATTCAATAATTGAAGAGTGTGATCTCAAAACACATTCAGTCTATTTTTGTTATTTTTCAGGAGAGGCAAAATATGAATTGAGAAAGTATTTCATATTTGAATGATTACACCAGATATCTGTTTCTAATTCATATACAGTACATGTACTTCTAAGTAGAATCTTGAAATCAGTCATCATTAGTTTTTAAATACATATACAATAGTTCTACCAGATATCTGTTTCTAATTCATATACAGTACATATACTTCTAATTAGAATCTTGAAATCAGTCATCATTAGTTTTTAAATACATATACAATAGTTTTTTTAAATATAACAACTTTCTAAGTCCAGGGACTGAACATGTTTTCAGTTACATTCATTTCATTTTTCATTAGAGAAAAAACTAAATTATTTTGATATGGTTTAAGTATAAAAACAGTAAAAATTAAATGTTTAAAATTTGCCTTTATTTAGACATGAAAATTCTGGTATACAATGAAAATAAATACAAACAGCAAACTTTAAAATTGAACTGAACTAAAAATCATGGCAAAACTTTATATACATAGATATAACTATTCTACTGGTTCATCTGGATAATAATATACCGAATTATTTTCCTTTCCACTGGAATTGAAAGAAGCAGTAATAATTTCATAGAAATCTTCTGCTTCGGGAGGTACAACGAAGTATTTAAGTAGCTTTTTAACATCTTTCGCTTTCTCTAGAGAGACTTTGCTGGATGGTTCAATTTCATGAGCATCTTTCAAAAAGTTCATCCACATTTTTCCTTTTTTGAGGATACAAAAAAATGTTTCATTCCAATCATACAGACTTCTGACACCAATCTTAATTTTTTGAGATTTGTCTCGTAAATAAGTGATTACTTTTTGTTGTGATATTTTGAAAGGAAGTATTGGTTTCAGGTATTTTTTTGCAACTGATTTGTAATCTTTAACTTTCCAATCAGACTCACATATTAGTACAGTTCCATGATTCTGAAGTATTTTATAGTAATCTCCAGGTGTTAATAACATCTCATTCCTATGCAGTTCTTTCTCCACACGCCCGAACACTCGATCCAGTGGCATGTAGCTGTGGCCTCTCACTGGAAAAAAATGCTCTATTTTCTTCCACTTTGAAGTCGTTATGTATCCACTTAATGCGGCAATAACTGTAGAATTTTTATTTTGTGATGCTGCACTATCACTAAATAAACGGACTTCATGTATTCCATCAGGAACTGTGTGTTCTAAATTTTGTAGGTAATGTATTAATGCAGATGCCACCACATTTGAACTTCTAGAATTCTGAGTTTCAAGCCAGGTATAAAATGTAATGTTTTCTTCCTTTTTTTTGTTCTTTGGACCCATGATACATCATCCAGGTGAGATTATACAACCATACTTGTCTAGTGTAAAATGTGTCATTGAGTGAGAGCTTTGGTAGTGGCTGGTTCTGTTGGCAATCAAATGCTACTGTAACTGTTCCTGGTGGATCATATCTAAGATGAGCTCGTCTTCTTACTAACCTGATCATGAACCTGATAGTAGGAGAGCGACGCGTCGTGACGCTTTGTAAACTAGATGATTGGCTAGTTTTAAAGGGTTATAACTCGAAAACGGTGCCATTTAGACCATTTTCGACTTGTTTCGAGGTCCCCTATCAGTACACAAAATTTTACGACGAAGTTTTTCTTCACCCTGTATCTAAATTAAAATAAACTCAAGTGCACAAAGTTATCTTGACTGACTTTTATTATTTTCGTCATCTCAACAATTTAAAATTCATTTACATTAAGTTTTAACTTAAGTGATTCTTATTAATATACAATATATTTATATAATATATATTAACAGATGGACTCTCCTTTATTATATTTTAAAATGAAACTATATTCTACATAAAATGAATTAAATTAAATATGGCGACTTTGTTTTGGTAATATGAAGAGTGACGATTCAACCAAATAATTTTTATATATCACACAACAAACCCAACATAATAAATACATAAAATCTGGTATTTTATTTTTGTTTATAACCGGCTAGTAATCATACAAGTAATTATCGTTTCCTAGACCGCCTTCGGTAACTTCCTGGTAAGCGTAACTGTTAACCGATTTATCTTTTTGCCCATAACCTACAGCTTGTATTCGAGTTACGCTTCCGCTGGTGTTTTTGTCGTCTTCGGACGAATCGTCTTTCTTCTTCGAATCGTCTCTCTTGGTTTTAGGAACAATATATAGTCTGGCATTGGATTTCTCGTACAAATCTCGAGATTTACCGCAGTGTACGTTGTACCACCAATCGCAGACAAGGTATAATTGGTTAAACATTGTGCCGTTTGGGCACAGAAACGAATCCATTGCACCTCCAGCTTGACAGATATGGAAAACCTGAAATAATAACAAACGAAATTTAAACTATCCAATAATTAACACTCTAACGCAATGTATTATAGTAATCCACGCATTTATTGGTTAATTTGAAATTATTGATTCCTTGATTGGATAATTATTTAAATCTTTTTCTTTACCTGGCACATTGTGTCGGGATCGGCATAATATCCTGGTTTATAATGAGAACAATTGAAGTGTGTCATAGGTACTGTAGCATATATGGGATAATCTACTCCAGCGACTCCGGGTATAGGAGGGGGTGTAGTTTTATAATGATCGTGACTGTGGTGATCATCATGACTTCGTTTAAGTGTCTTTGCTTTGCTTTCGTGGTTTTCTGACCTCTGTCCTGTTAATGGTTTCTCATCCTCCTTTGAAACGTCTAAATTTTCGTCGTCATAAGTAACAGTATTCTTGATGACTTCTTTACTAGTAGGAGGTAAAAGATGAGCAATTTGTTCTGTAGAAGTTGTAGCTTTAGATTCTATGTTGGCTTCCGTCGGGCGATTCACATTTTTGTTAACTTCCGGTTCTATAAAACTAGTGGGTCTATATTTATCTTTCAATTCATCACTTTGGTAAGCCGATTTTCTAGGATTATCTATGACAGATGGGTATGATTTACCTGACTTCTTAGAACTGCTATCTGATTTAGAATTGCCAAATAAGTTAGGATGAAAGTCTTCTAAGAATTTCAGATTTCTGTTGGGTGACTCATAAGTAGGATTTTTGACGTCTTTGTCATAATCGTAATCCTTGGCTTCGTATGATGGTCTTGAAGCTTTGGTAGTCTGATAACTCGATCTAGTATCTTTACTTGGCTCGTAGCTAGATTTGGAACTTTTAGGCACATAACTAGATCTAGAATCTTTAGCTGGCTCATGACCAGATTTGAAATCTTTACTAGGTTCATAACTAGATCTAGAATCTTTAGCTAGCTCATGACCAGATTTGAAATCTTTACTAGGTTCATAACTAGATCTAGAATCCTTATTGCTATATCTATATCTGGTATCTTTAACGGGCCCATAATTAGATCTTGTATTCTTCGAATCGTAATTAGATCTAGAATCTTTATTTGGCTCATAATTAGAATTGGTTCTAGAATCTTTACTTGATTTATAACCCGCAAAATTTTTCTTAGGATAACTGTAGGAGTCTCTTTCGTAAGATTTTGCCGAAGCGGGATAATACGATGCTCTTTCTGGATCTCTGGCACTTGGATCGTAAACTGATTCTCTAGAATCTCCAGAATGATAAGAATAAGGTTTATTTGATCTTGAAGAATCGGAAAATTTAGATTTTTGATATACTTCGGAAGAATCATCGTTTCCATGTTTATGATAGGAATAGTCGGGATAACTTTGTCGCTTTACCTGGAATATCATGTATTTTTACTACACTAAATGGTTAAAAACACAGAATAATTCTAAATCTTAACTTACCCTAATTTCAGTAGCGCACTTGACTAGAACACCTGTAAGTAAACATATTAATGCTAATCTAATAAAGAAACTATAGAAGAGAGGTCATGTCAGTTCATACTTTCTTCTCTGAAACACATACTTCAACGATTAAAGCAATTAAAATTTTTCAATTTATGCCATTTAATTATTAAATGATATCCATTTATGCTTCATAATTTAAAATTAACGAAAAATGATCTCCGATTGGACAAATTCGAAATAAAAAATAACGGTCAGCTCTCTGAATGGCTAATTTTTAAATTTTAAAAGACTAACATTTAAATATTAAATTATTTACTGTTAATATCTAACTTATTTGGATAAATTTTAAAAAAATCTGATATGTTATACTTCTTAATTACAATAATGTATATTAAAATGATATAAATTTATAATTTGATAATTTTAAAAAATTATATGTTGATATTTACCCATAGCTAATACTAAAACTGTTAAACGGTGCTTCATTTCGCTAGAAACACCTGAAAATCAAAGATAAATTATTTTAAAAGTTAGAAAGCTATTTAATTACCATAAATGTATTAATTAACTAACGTACCATTTATACTATACAAGATAACAGGAAAGAAAACATGGCATGTTAATGTTGATAAATGAGCATTCGAATGATACAAACGAAAAATTTTCGCCAATTCTTAAGTGCACTCAAGTCACGTGGCTTCTGTGACGTCATTAGTTCAAGAGCCAGCGAAAATGAATTAATTAAAAAATGGTACCTTTTACTTATAGTTTCGCCGTGGTACTTATTCTTCTTCGTTCTTAAAGAAACGTAAATTACATTAAAAAAGTAAATTTTAAGGAGAAAAACTTTCTCTTTTTTCGGTTATTGATATTTTCCATTCTATGCAACTTTTTTTTTTTATAATAATCCACTTTTACTTTCTGTAATAATTGTATTCAATAATTAAAAGCAAATGTACGCAATGACATTTTGAGTGTAACTTTTTTGAACGTTAAAAATAATGATGCAGTAAACAAAAATTCGGATTCCCCAGAAAAAAAGTAAATATTGTTTTCTTTCATCTCAGAATCATAAACTGTTAAAATTAATTTTGTAAATTTATATAAATTGTAATACTCTAAAATCGCAGAATAAATTTGAACCAAAATTTTGTTCAAATTTTCTAAATTCAAAATTTTTATTAATTCCATCTGCTGGTGTGATATATGATTAAAATTCAAATTCGTTATTACTAATAGGAAAATTAGAATATCGGTAACAGGAAAATTAAAATATTTTACTTTGAAAAGATTTTAACAGGATAATTTATTTAAATGAATCAATAATATAAAACTGACCATCACGTGACTTACCTGGAACTCTGCAGAATAATGACGCTCCGGACAGTGACTCTTTCTGAAATGGCAGAGCTAGGATCACTCTTGATGTATAGATGAAAGTTTGGCGATGTCATCTGAGACAATACTTAACAATGCATGAAATATGCTTAATTGATGCATCGCAAAGGTGATGAAGTGAAAAATGTCCTAGATTTATCTGGAGAAAAAATGCTATATCCATAAAATATTTGTATTTTTTCTTGTTTATTGCTGCTTTAAAAAAATCAAAGAAGTAATCAGTGAGAAAGTGAATTGATGAGAGAATCTGACGAGTTTGTACTTATATTGAAATATATTTATACGATATCTCTTCCGAAAATTTTTTTATAATTCTGTCTAGAGAAAAATTGCGTGATGATCTATGAATAATTTGCTTTTAACAAGCCAAAAGGCAATATTTAAATTTTATAAACGTTTCTTGTAGAATTTAACATTATTCCTGCAGAACTTTAAACTAAATTATAGCTTAATTTTATGCATATCGTTAAAAGTTATCGGTTCGATCCCTTATCTATAGTAGAGGGGATCGAACCCGACTTTTCTCTCTTAAAAATCTGTAGTAATTTAAATCAAGAAGTTGTTCATAAATTATAATTTAATTTTCTAGACAATCAATTTACTCTTTCAGTTTTGACATTTTAAAAATGATAGAAAAAAAGAAAATTATTAATAATCATCAGATCATTCTCACTTCATTTTTTTTAACAATTGTACTTTCTAATTAGCATTTATTTATTTTGAATATTTTTTATGTTAATTAATAGGACGATCACAGGACAATCAGACTGAAAAACTGCAAAAATTTTTAGTTTAAACCAATCAGATATTTTGTTCCTTAATTCTGTTGAATTTAAATTTAGTGTTTTTAAATTTGAATCGACCAATGAAACCGAAATTAAAATTTATAATTCTGAAATTTCGAATAAAAAATTTAATTGGTGTAATTTAGCCGATTTTAAAGTTAAAAAATATTTTTAAAAAATATATAAATTAGAAAAAACAATTTAATTCGTGCGAATTTCACTCGACGTTCTCGCCTGATTAGTGGTGTTTAAAATAAATCATCATAAATAGAATTTAGAGAAGAAAAATATATTTAAAAAATGAACTGAAATCAGAACGGAAGAGATAGTGTCATCGAGGGCACCGTGACCATTGGTGTGAGGACGTGTCTCACTCAAAACGGATTATTATTTTCCTGTTGTGGTCATTCGTTGGGTCAATTATTGATGGCAATTAAAAATATCGCTAATTTTATATAAAACAGTAAAAAATATTCCATACAAACTCTAAAGAAACCATTTGACCAATCAGACACTTTTGTTTCAAAATTTTAAATTCGCACTTAATACAGAATTCCGATAACCAATCAAATCATTCAGTTTCAAAATTTGAAATCTGCACTTATTCAAAAACACAGAAATTACCAATATAAAGCCAAATTTATTGATTAATGCGATTAATATAATTTTAATATCAGGATTAATGTCTAAAAAATTAAAAACTACTTTTTTTCTACTAATTCTGTGCTTATTGCTCCGATAAGACTCGAGGTATGTTAATTATCGATTTTAAAACTAATTAAACTTATCGTGTGAATGTAATTTTAGTGTTTTCTAATTCTATTATAATTTTCTCACGATCCACCTTAAACGGTCCACTGAAGTAAAGATTAATTCAAACGAAACGTAGAACAGCAAGGTACAATGTAAACAATGTGCAAAAATATTCTCGAATGATTTTTATATTTTCTAATTGTTTTATATGGAGAAACAATTCGAATAGATTGTCTCTTCACAATTAACTATAAATATCTTAATAAATGGACGAAAAATAAGAGATTTATATAATATGTTGACATAAATGCCGGGAATAGGAATGCTTGTAATTTATTTACAAAAGCCATTTAAAAATAATTATTTGCGCAAAAACATCCTTGGCCTAGAACCTGATATGTTGACATAAATGCCGGGAATAGGAATGCTTGTAATTTACAAAAGCCATTTAAAAATAATTATTTGCGCAAAAACATCCTTGGCCTAGAACCTGTTCGGATATTTGTAGAGATGCTTTATTCTTGTTGCTGCCAATAGCGTGTTATTGTTTAAATTTTTTTATTTATTTTGGCATGGCAGAGTTTCAAATTACTTTTGCAAAATTCGAATAAAATGTTAATAGCAAAAGCATTTCTTCGAATAATTCTGCTGGTAATACCTGATTCAAATTTCCTATAAGTTGGAAAGCAGTAATGATAGAAATGATGCTGGGCCGCCATTTTTGCGAAAAATTTCTGTTCCATGGACTAAAGTAAATGATTTATATTATTTTAAAAAATATTCTCAGCAGTTTTGACCACCACATTTAAAACATATAAAGATTTAAATTATTAAACATTTGAGAGAGAAATTGCCTGCGATATAATATGCTACAGGAAACTTCAAGCCTTGACCACCATTTTTAAAATAAGCAAAAGGTTAACGAGAGAGACAAGTTATTTTATGTTGTAGCATAATTATTGTGAATACTTTTCAATAATAATCTGCTTTAGTTTTGTGAATTACTAGCATACTATCAATAGCTAAAATAGTACTCTCATCAGAGTGATATCTTCCATTCAGTCGGTTAGACTTTCATTTTCTAGATTAGTTTTTTAGAATGTGTTTCTATATCTCACGAAGCGTGACAATTCCCAGAGAATTTAAATCCCACGTGGTGTTCAGCGATCCGTTGAATTTAGAAAAAAAATATTAGCGTAATCTATTGCTTCTTTTAACTGCAACAGCGTTTTGCTCTCGCTGCTCTTATAAATGTAACAAACAACAGTGCAGTTAATAGAATTGAAACAGGATGAAGATGCTTTAGGATAGATTTTCTATCAATCTTCTTTTTGGGTTAAAATTAACATTACCGCGCGATAAATAATACATTCAAATCGGATTCGTGAGATTCTCTATAAACGGAACAAGTCTCCTTGACATACTCATGTAATCATTATTTTTAATCTAAGTTTTCCTTTTGGATATTCTTTACGAAAGCTTTCGGAAAGGAAAATTGTCTTATTCGCTGGGAAAACATCGTTTCGTTATATCCGCAACGACACGTTGTAAAAAAGGGAAAAACAAGAGCGTGATATCTCTATTAAGATCGAGAATCTGATATAATGTTTACACGAAACAAGTATATAAATTATTGTCATAATTTTGGTTTATATTAATCATAAAAGCATCATGAAAGCACAAAATATAACTTGTTTTTCGTGTTAAAAAAAAGTGTAGAAATAATATTTAGATTTTCTTTAACTTTTTAATCATTATGTGTTCGTTTTGAGTAAATTGTTTGCTTACTAATTTTTTAATATAATAACATTTATATAATAAAATAATTGTTTAATATTTGATATTTATTCTGCCAAAATTAAAATGTTTTAATTTTGTCATCACGTCTATGACAAAATTTATGCTAAATATTAATATCTAGCTTAATAAACTAAATGACAAAATTAAAACATTTTAATTTTGTCATCACGTCTATGACAAAATTTATGCTAAATATTAATATCTAGCTTACTGCATAATGTTATTATATTAAAAGAATGTCATGCAAGCGATTTACTCAAAATAAACATATTCTGAATAAAAAGTTCAAAGAAAATTTAATTTTTATCTCTATTTTTTTCCAACATAAAAAAGATTAAAATAATACAACATTTTTTTTAAAACTAGGTGTTGAACATTCAGGAATTTTCTGTATTGCTTATAATATTTTTTCTCTCGTAAGAATACGGGAGATTTAAAATAGCGCCATTTAATAACAACAACAATAATAATAATGTCAATACACTTTTACTAGATGCCATTTTTTATTTTGTCTTCAGTTTTCTGGGTGGTTTATTCGAATAAATACGATAAATAATAACAGAACATATTTAAAATTTTACATAAATTTAATTAATAAACCTGATATCTCAGTAATTTTAACAAGTTTTGTTCTCCTGAGGCGAAAATGAGGAATAGAAAGAGTCGTCCTTGCACCTTAGCACCCAATGTCTGTAATAGCAATGGTCATGTCCAATGTCCTTGCATCATGTGACCTATTTAAAAAACACATTAAGTACCACGTGAGAATTTTATTCACTTTTCGTTCGAAGAGTTTCGAAAACGTTTATTAAGAAAGCATCTAAAATTTATACAATGAAAATAATAATACTCGGTGAGTACTATTTATGACATCATAACTAGTTTTTTAAATAATTACGTAAAAAAGTTATTTAATTTTTGTTTTTATTACAGAATTCTTTATAATCTTAACGATTTTCCAGGTAAAAATTAAAAATTTTTATTTTAACAACCCAATAAAAATCTTTGAATTAAAATTCAAATTTAAGATTAACCATTCACGAACTGCGTTACGGTAATTAACAAAAGCTGATTTGTTAAAATGACTTTTCATATAGGTAATAATAAGTTTGGAACAGGATGATGAGATTAACGCGATCGAAGAAGTTATTCCCGGTAAAGCGGGAGAAGATTATCCGTTAAATATTGATTTTCCGAACACGAAATTTCGTTGCTCTGATTACAACTATTCGGGATTTTTTGCGGATACGGAACTGGGTTGTCAGGTGAGAAAAATAATTTTTTTTTAAGCGATGTTTAACTTACCCTGATCTTTTTTTCCATACATGCTGAGAACATTAATGCTTCTTTTAAAGAGAGAAAATTTTGTTTGCAGTTTCCAAACTGGAAATAATTATATTGCAAATGAAAAAAGTATGCAATGCTTTAATATCATCATACGGATTAATATATATTCAGCATTAAGAGTTATTATTAGAAATTTTTAACATAGATTATTTGCTTGAATAAACAAAATACATATAATTTGATATATATTATTTTGATTTCTGTAATATTTAGAACATTTATCTTAGATACAAATCAATACGAAAAACATTATAGGAAAAATACTGTCCATTTTTTTAATGCACTTGTTGAATTAATTTTGCATCAAAAACTTTAAGCATAAGAAAATAATGTAATAGTCATTTTAAAAATTTATTTTCATTGTAATTCCTATACAGTGAAAATAGATAAATTATATAGGCCACTTTCGAATAACTTTAAAACTAATATATTAATTTGATATCAGTAAAGATTTCATTAAAGTCTGACTACACTCATAATGAATGACTAAAAGATGGTAAAATGAAGATCGAGGAAATGAAATGGATACCCCGAATAAAATTGAATCTTGTCATCGATATCGGTTTCTTCATTGAATAACAATTTCATGCGCGATTGTCAGATACACTAAAAACAAATTTTGCTTAAAAAGATTTTCAAACGTTGCCAGATAATAACAATTAAATTTAACCATTTAAATATTTTTGGCAAATATTTTTAGGTATTGTCTATTTAAAAAATGATAATTTATTCTATATGAAAGATTATTAATTAAATAACTTTTTTTAAGTGTATATTAATGAAAAATATATATTTAAATCCAGGGTTATCATATATGTTTCCCCGACGGTCGCAATGCAAGCTTCCTTTGTGTCAACGGAACGGTATTCAATCAGCGTTATTTTGTTTGCGATTGGTGGTTCCACTTCGACTGTTCCATAGCACCGATTCTCTACCAGTTAAATTTAGTCAACAGACCGCCTTTGCCAAATTTACCTCCCATAGTCAGGAAATTTATAAGACCCAGAAAGAGAACAACTACAGAAAAACCCCGCCCACTGGCAGTTCGTCAAGCATCTGATTGTTATTGCCCGTGTTTAAATGAAACATCAACAGAAGAATAAATAATAATTTTAATATTTATTATACAGCTAAAAAATGTTAATAAGCACTGACATAACGAAATTTATAATACATTGCCTAATAAAATAATCATAACAAATATTTTTTTTTGCGTGTTACGTACTTCAATAATCGGACGCATATGTTTCATGAACGCGAATCTATCAGAGATTACGAAATTTGAATTTTGATGACGTATTTCGAATCGTAAAATACCGTAGATCTAAAAGCGTAAAAAATTATTTCTTATATTTTGTAAATAATTTAACGAAATATTATAAAATATAAAATTAGAATCAATAATTTTAAATTATTTAAACAATTGCCTTTATAATTTTAAATTTTGATATTTCAAATTGAAATAAAATATGACGTCATCAAATTACGAATCAAACGATTATTTTCTATTAAAATAATTAAATTAATTTAATTAAAGCAAACTCATGTTTTGTTACTACGATTTTATAATACTGTATTAATAAACATTTTAATTCTTTCTTGGATTTATATATACTGTAATTATTATTAATTTAAATTTAATAAATAAGTCTTTTAATTAAGGTTTGTTTAAATTTTGCCATCTGTCGGCGGATATAATAATTACATTGATATTTTAATTAATTTAAAAATTTAGTCGATCGATAATATTAATTATTTAAATAATAAAACGAATCAATTATTATAAATTGTGGTTATAAAATTATCAAAATTAATTATGGAAATTGCTGTAAAAATTAATTTTTATTATATGAAATAAAATAAAGTAATAACCGAAACTATGGACAAACTACTTTATTATAAAAATTCTCTTAAATTATTAAAAAAATTGCGAGAAAATAATTATCGCAGTCGACAGGATTCGAACCTGTGCGGGAAGATCCCAACGGATTTCTAGTCCGTCGCCTTAACCACTCGGCCACGACTGCACGCCACCAATTTTCTCTTTCGACTAATTTCAACTCGAACGTACTTCAATTTGCATCATTTATGAGATGTTTGACATGGCTAATTATATATAGCATTCATAATTGCAGTATCAGTTGAGCAGCTTTTTATTTGTTACATTGCACAAATACAACGAGTCGTAAATACACAGTTGATTACTACGACGATAGATGGCGGGATATGATTTCTTTTAAACCAAACGAATTTTGCATAATTGCAGTATCAGTTGCGCAGCTTTTTATTTGTTACATTGCACAAATACAACGAGTCGTAAATATACAGTTGATTACTACGACGATAGATGGCGGGATATGATTTCTTTTAAACCAAACGAATTTTCAAATTTTCTATTTATCGTAGCAAAATTTGCTAAACGTTTTTATATAAAACGTTAAAAAATAATATATGAATAAAATAAGTCTAAAAACGTTTAAAAAAGAGTTAATATTTGGAATCGGAAAAAAAGCCTCTAGGTGGCCAATAATCGTATTTTGTTATCATGTATGCTATGATTTGCTTGCTTTTGATATAAATCAAGGTATAAATACAATATTTAATAATATAATTTAATTACGCAAATATATTTTAAATAAAAATAAAATAATTCTAAGAAAGTGGTATAAAATCAGAAATGCGATTTATCTGATTTTATAGGCTTTATAATAGAAATTTCAGTAAAGTTTAGTAAACTATTATAAAATTCACGTCTAAAACTATAAATCGCAACTTTCTAAAATGTTATGTATTATATTAAACTGTGTATAAACTATGTGGCCCTATACAAAGATTGTAAAATTTTTACTTATTATCATGATTAAAAGAACTAGTAGTATAAACTTTTAGCTTTTTTAAATGATTTTTCGTAACAATTTATATTCAGTTCTGTTACCATATGAATTGATGGAATGCATTCTATTAGAGAAATTAATAGATATCCATTAAAAAAATTAAAAAATATACACAATAGTAGATGTTCTTGAGGTAGAGAGAGCCGAAATATATTCAATGTAACAAGGAAAATAAAAAACGAGGTAGAAAAATTTGGTAAAAGTCGGGCTTACGTGTGGGCGAGAAGCGCGGCGTCGCGTGGTGCCATCTGTGGAAGGAAAAAATTGCTTGGCCAAAAGATGTCGAACGAATTTTCAGTTTTGAAACGAATTATGGCGCGTAAACGCTATGTTGCCAGATTTGAAGAGTTAAAAATTTTCGAGGTTGTGCTGCAAACGTTGCCGATTTATAGTTGCAAAATAAAAATCTTATTTTTAAATATTCTTAATATAAAAATTACCTTCTTTTAAATAAACATTCTAAAAATTTAAGACTGTACAAATTATTAAAATAGGTTTATAGGTTAGTATTTATAGGCCGAACCTTGGGTCTATAAGTATTAACTTTGGTTCTTTTCCGTTAGCCGGCCGTTGCGTCGCGTCATCGCGTTTTCCGTTAGCCAGGCGCCGTCGCCAATAGAGAAGCGCGGCGTCGCGTGGCGTGGAAACTCTTAAAAAGTTGTTGAACCCAGAGGACTTGCTGGTCTGGTTCCACAGGGCTCTCTTTAAATCTACGCCAAGTATTCTGCTTAGTTTCGTCGAACACTTCCTGCAAAAAAAATTATGGCATGAGTGATGTATATATTATTCGTCCGAGCGTCATCGAGGACAGGGTCGAGCTGGGCAGCGCGCTCCCACGGAGGTCCGCCCAGCGAGAACCTTCCATCGGCCCCCTTCCTAACTTTTGACGAGGTCGCAGGCCCCGTACTTTTCCGTTAGCCGGCCCGCGTCGCTATCGATGCCGAAGGTGGGCTCGAACAACACAACAGTTTCAGTTCCGTGATCCTTTCGTGTTGGAACATCGCTTCACACATCGATTTCTGCAAGACTTTTTTTTTACGGGGCCTGCGGCCTCATCGAAAGTTAGGAAGGGTGCCGATGGAAGCACAGATTACTAATACAGATGGGACGCTTAGCTAAAAACAAGGAAATTTCAGTACCACAGTACTGAAGGGGTTAATTAAAATCCTGGGATGGTGCGAAATAAGCAAGCATTACAATAAACAAGAAAATCTAGATACAATATTTTAAAATTTAAAATAGTAAATTTAAAGCACATAGCAGCAGCCAGGAGATTACGCACGTGTGAAGATCTCCTAGTATTCTAAACATAATATTTAAATTAAAATTGTATCACAACGTCTCGTGTTCCATACATTTTATCAAGCAAATTCAAGTTCCGTCGGCGGGCCGGATAAACTGGCGTCGCGGGCCGTAGTTTGGTGACCCCTGCGCTAGTGGACGCTTTCCAGTGAACAAACGCTGGTTTTCGCACTCGTTATTTCTACCGTTGATTTGAAAAGGGATGAATTGTTTCATGAATCAGGAGAAGGTGGACATATACTGAGCTGCGAACTAGAATGCGAGGGAAGCTCGAAAACTGTATCTGGAGCGCTTTCCGACAAGACGCGAGCCAAATCGTAAAACATTTCAGTGATTGCACCAATATCTGTGCAAATGGACTCCTTTGCTCTACATGTGCTTCATCGACTACACCAAGGCATTCGATTGCGTGGAGCATAGCAAGCTTTGGGTCGCCCTGCGGGAACTGGGAGTGCCGGAACACCTGATCAGATTGATCAGATCACTCTACCAGAACCAGGAAGCTTACTGTGAGAACAGATATGGAGATACAGATTGGTTCAAGATCAAGAAAGGCACCAGACAGGGCTGCACCCTCTTCCCGTTTCTCTTCAATCTCTATGCTGAAGTGATCATGCGGAAACTGGAGCCTGGAGGAATCTGAAGTGGGGGTGAAGATTGGGGGTCGGACAATAAGCAACCTCAGGTTTACTGACGACACGACTTTGCTGGCGGAAAAAGAGAAGGACCTGAGGCGGATGATAATGAAGCTAAAAAATGAAAGTGAGAAGATGGGACTTCAGTTGAACATCAAGAAAACAAAAATTATGACCACTGCTGTCAAGGAAGTCCATATAAAGATCAACAACGAGGAGATCGAGGTGTTCGACAGTTTCATCTTACTGGGCTCCAAGGTAGACTGCAATGGCGACTGGCGCCCCGAAATCATACGAAGAATCGCTCTCGGGCGCACAGCGATGGTCAACATGGACCCAATTTGGAGGTGTAAGGACGTATCAATCATCAACAAGCGCAGACTGATCACCGCCATTTTGTTTCCTATTGCCATATACGGGTGTGAGACCTGGATCCTGCAAAGGCAGACAGGAGAAAGATTGACGCGTTCGAACTGTGGTGTCATCACCAAGCGCAGACTGATCACCGCCATTTTGTTTCCTATTGCCATATACGAGTGTGAGACCTGGATCCTGCAAAGGCAGACAGGAGAAAGATTGACGCGTTCGAACTGTGGTGCTGGAAAGACTCCTGAGGATCCCCTGGACAGCGAGGGTCACCAACAAGTCAGTCTTGGAGCGCATCAATCCCGATTTTACCTGGAAGGCAAGATCACCAGGCAGAAGCTGACGTTTTTCGGTCATGTGATGCGGGCCAACTCGCTGGAGAAGGATGTGATGCTGGGGAGGATGAGCGGAACAAGACCTAGAGGAAGACCAAAGACCCGTTAGCTGAATACAATCAAGAAGGACACAGGCAAGAACATCAAGGAACTGCGGGAACTGGTCAGGGACAAGAAGACATGAAGGGACATGACCCATAGAATAGCCAAGAATCGGACACGATTGAACGGCTAGGATTGGATTGATTGCCAGCGGCTTGCAGGATAGAGGGCGTAGACGGAGTGCGAGAATGCTTTGTGTTAGAGACAATACTTCATGGGGTTGGAAATTGTCTCGAAAGGAGTACGTGAGCAATTTCCTATGAAGTAAATGTGCCCCAGTCGACGTTGTGAGTACTAGGCGATACCTCTACCATGCACAGAAGATGCAAGCCTTGACCTCTGCAGATTATCGGCCTCGTGTCGGTTTTGCATAGTGGTTCCTTCAACAGATTACAGCGCAGCCGGATTTTCCTGCATATGTCTTATTCATTGACGAATGCACGTTTACACGAGAGGGAATTTTTAATACCCACAATTCTCGTGTGGGCAGCCATTAATCCGCACGCCACACGTCCACATGCGTACAGCGGCGTTTCTCAATAAATGTTTGGGCTGGAATCGTCCATGACCATTTGATTAGGCCATATCTTCTGCTATGCCGGCTGGACGGGAGAACGTATCTTGTATTTTTATAAGAAGTCTTGCCTGAATTATTGAACCCTGTTCCAAAAACATTAAAGCACGCATGTGGTTCCAACACGACGGAGCGCCACTCCATTTCAACGTGGATGTGCAGAACGTCTTGGAAGCCAGTTTCTCAGGACGATGGATTGGTTAGGGTGATCCCATCGCTTGGCCGGCACAATCACCCGATCTCTTGAGTTAGGACTTTTTCTTATGGGGCCATATGAAAAGCCTCATCTATAACAGCCCGTCGATTCCAGTGAGGATCTTTGTTGTCAGGATTTCCGTTGCCGCTTTCGCTGTACAAGAAACGCCTGGTGTTTCAGTGCCGGGATTAACATAGTAGCAAAAGTAGATTTGCTACGGGCCCCGCGCCAATAAATATGTACTTAATTTTTGGTCATCTAATACGAGCGTTAAACTAATGATCTTGTGATTTATACCATATTTAGCGCCTTTTCATTTGGTATCACAAAATTTTGAGAGAAAGAGCATGAGAAAGTGACTTAGTGTGACTCTGAACATAAACTTCTGCGTGAAATGGAAACATTTGATAACATCAACAAATTTGCTCATGCTAAATGTAGAAAAATTAATATTTAATGTTGACTGTGTTGTTATTTTTGATAATGATAATTACTATGCAAATTAAAAATGTATGTATTCAAATATATTTGCGTTGTTTTATTGTTATTTTTTAAATATAGGACCCCTTTCTTAACATATGCTACAGGCCCGCACAGCTTTAATCCGGCACTGTGGTGTTTTCGCCAATGTATGCCAATCACTACGTCGAAGGCATTACTATTGGATCGCTCTTTGAGCAGTTTCTGTAATTTCTTTAATAATATTCTGTAATTTCTGTTAATAAAATTATGCTCTGTAATTTGTTCGATAAAATTTGTTTTGTATTTTTCAATTTTTTTTATACCTTCTCTGTCATTCTTGTCATCATTTCATGCCACAGTAACAGCTAACTCCTAGCGTTTCACCGCTTGAGTTATGACAAGACATTGCATGACGAAAATTGCTTGTTTAGGTGTGTTCTATTCTTGGTTCTATCACTCCTTAAAGTCTGGCCCAAGAGTTTTGAATTATCCTGTATAATACAGTAGTATTAAATATAGTACTAGTGTGTCACAGAAACGTAACATTAAAAATAGTTACATTAAATAATAAGCACAAATTGCGTGGTAAATCAGTCATTTATCATCTTGGAAAATCCGGATTCAATTTCGAATCCTACATTTCCCAGTTTTTCAAGAGAGATCCAGATCCAGCTGTTAACTAAATAGTAATTAAAACATATTGACGAAAATTCCACGGAAATCAAACAAGTAATAATAAACATATGAGCAGTTTTGTAATTGAGCTGCCACCTTTTTTGTGACGCATTGCCGGAAAACGTACCAGATGGCGGATGTTCACCATGCTTAGTTGGTATATTATTAAGTCAAAAGTACTTAATAATATACCAACTAAGTATTCCTGAAAAAGTTTTCTCTACTCAAACTTTCCTATGGAATTATAGCCAGATACAAAACTAAAATCCTCCAGGATGGAAGTGCAGTACACTTCTAGGAGGCCGTTTGTTTTTTGTTTAAATTAATTGTCACTTTCTAATCATCGAAAATTTTTAAGTTGCAAACCAATTCAACTGTATCACAGGCATCTCATCCCTAAGAAGGACTCAATCAGACTGTATAGGGATACATGGATGGCCGCGTGTTATGCTGTTTACCCAATTCAAAAATACTTAATAAGACACTAACTAAGCATATTTGAGAAAAAATTCTCCTCCACTCAGTTTCCTACAGATTTGTAACCAGGTCCTGGATTATCTAGGTTCCACAATTGTTGTGCAAATGGGCATATGTGTGGTAACGTGTTGGCTTACCAGTTACAAGATATGGGTCCTATACCATTATACTATATAATGTTTATCAGACAAAGTTTTATGGGCATGTTAATTTGATAATTTTTTACAAAAAAAATAAACAATGATTTTTTGACAATATTTTGGCCCCATATAAAATATAATCAGGTAGATCGGACAAAAACATTATGAAACTACATACTTTAAGGGTTCTGATCAGTGGCGGCTCGTCCATAAGGGCTGCAGGGCTGCAGCCCTCCCACCAAAATGAAAAAAGTGGGATTTCTATAATCTAAATTAGCTTTATTTATAAAAATTTAATAAAAATTGATTGTAGAAAGAGTAATTGGAAAAATGGTAGCAGATATGTTAACAAAGGGCCAATAACACACACTAGAAGAATTCGAAAATTTTTATAGATCTCATACCGAAAATAAAATTCCAAATATGAGATATCACATCTGCTGACAGAAGTAACACATTCGTTAATAAACATTTATCATAGAAGATATAGAGCTGCTCATAGTTTCCTTGTTTTACCTTGAACATATGGTGTTTTTTCTTTCAGGATCTATATCCTGAATTGCAGCCAGGCACAGAACATATTGGCATTTTTCGTCAAAAAATAAATAAAATTTCTTCTCTAACAACAATCTAGGTCAGGTTACAAGTACGAATTCAGCCCTACGTAAAGCTCTGTATATCCAGAGCTTTAGCCCTACTTAGAGTCCCTAGATTTATAGAGTAGCACACCCCGACTTGCAGCCGCCATTTTATATCCTTCTGGTCGATTGTTTGCCATACAGTACTATAGAATTTTTGCAACAAATACTTAACACGCATTCATACAACTATATTAGGAAAAGAAAATGCATTTAGAAATTTAAAAACATTACGTAAAGCTCCAGAGCTTTAGCCCTACGTGATACTAAGCGCACTCTAGTGATGGGATTTCAAAATCTTACAGCAATCGCGTCGAAGTGTGATGACCATATATATTTATAGACCATGTTACTACGTAATATTGTTATTTTAAAATATAGAATTATATTGAATAATAAACCATCCATTATTATTTAAATGATTTTGGAAATATTAGTACTAGTCAATGTCTTGAAAAATTATAAAACTTTTACATTCAAGAAAAACACTAAATACCTAACTGAGGAGGCGCTGTGGTACTGAAATTTCCTTGCAGTCAATGTCTTGAAAAATTATAAAACTTTTACATTCAAGAAAAAATACCCCTGAGGACGCGCTGTAGTACCGAAATTTCCTTGTTTTTAGCTGTGTCCCATCTGTATTATTAATCAGTGATACTAACCTTGGTGTGAACCGGCCTTTAATCGTGAATGATTTGTCCGACTGTCGGCTGTAGCATTACCCTACGGCAGCAGTCGACTACTCGTAGCCAATCAAATTGTCTCTTAAGTAATCCAAGCGCAACTAATCAAGATAGCTGTTATATAGTTACCCTTTAACTTTATCATCATCCATATTTTCGCCATTTACATTACTTGAGATAGTTTCAAAATCTACATTATTGATGTTGAAGAAATGTAGTTTTGATTATCATATAAATCATTGAAGTTTATTAATGTCCGTTATATCAATTAGATGAATGTATAAGAATATGAAGAGTTATCGAAATGTTCCATCCAGGAAGTTGTGTGATAATCGGTTTAACGTAAATTTATTAAAAAAAACTTGTCGGCGAAAATAAAAGCATTAAACTAAATAATTACGTAGCAGCGACGTCTTTTAATATGGAAAGATTCTTATTGGTAGCTGCTATCCGACTGATCAGCCTCGATTTCGAATTATTAAACTTTTCGAATCTGTCCGACTCCGACGCATAGTCGGAACAGTCGGGTCGGTTGCTACAGAAACACGATTACAAGTCGGGTCCGACTCTCGAGTCGGACGCAGTGTGAATCCACCCTCAACCCGTTCGAAAATCTAAAGATTATGAACGATGCAAAAGATTGCTACTGATTATTAAACTCTGATTAGATAAGATGGCGGTGCGCAGACCAAGAAAAATTTTCGGTTCAAGACGCGCATTCAATGCTATGAATAATAAAAAGCTCTTATTAATTTCTTTCGTGTTTTGAAGTCAGATAATTATACAAATCTTAAGAAGAGTAATGATTTATAAATTTAATGTATTTCTTCTGAAGTTATTTACTATTTTCTATATTTGCAGCTCGCTTTTCAAGATGGCGGCACGTACTGTACCAGTTTAGATATTGTATGTGGAAAATTATAATAATTTCATCGTTCATTTTCTCAAATCCTGCACCATATAGAAGTGCAGTTCTTTTGGAAAGTTCTCTCTACTGGTCGTCGTCTTTCGATTGGTACTATTTTCATTCATATGGCGCTAATGTAAAATTGTATCTTATTTTTCTTTTCAAATGATAATTTACTTTATATAATACTTTTTTCTATATATGTGCAATCTTTATGAAATAAAACGTGCAAGAACGTAATATTAGGATTCTAACACGATTTTTTATAGGATTTATTATAATATTTCTGGAAGCAATCTTCTATTTTTTACCATACAGTATATATTTTACACGCATTTTTCGGGAACGTGTATCTATCGTGTAAAGACAGAATTAAGTGTACTTTATATGATGTATAATTAAGCATACACTAGCAGTATACCCGAATACTTTGCGATAATAGATCTGTATTTCTGGTTTATTACTCACTCTTGTACATCAACATATGTGGCATAATATATATACACATGTATATATAATATGTTATTTTAAATTTATAAAGTAAATTATTATTAACAGACTTTTGGGTAGGATTCTAGATGAACCATAGCACGCTGCTGATTGGACGGTGAATCTTTAATACAACGGAATTGTCGATTCGTATTTTATACATAAGTCGATGGGCGGCGAATCTTCAATTCTAAGCAGCAGCGTGCTATGGTTCATCTAGAATCCTACCGACTTTTGATTTATAAAGTTCATATTCCCTTTACCTCTCTGACAATAGCCATAAAATAGCTGATTTTATTAAAACGAAACCTCGCATGAAAGTTATCATAATAAACGGTAAATCTGTATCTTTCTCGGAAATATCCGTCCTGTATTAAGATAAATGTAATCCAAATTGAGATCATTTTCAACTTCGAATTCGGAGTTACTGTAGTCCGCCATATTGTTTTGCTAGATAATCTGTAGAATAAATTTTAACCCGCCCAAATTCGGCCGTTTAAGTTAGTCGGTAGTTTATCCTAGAGATTTGACATCGTGCAACGTAGCAAGCTAAATCTGCAAATTAAAGCCTGTTTTAATCTGCAGAATAAGACTCGTGCAACCGGCCCTAAGTGTATTGCTATTGATTTTTCATTGAAATTGTGAAATCACTAAATTTCTTATCATTTCGATTTCACATTAACTTTATTTTTTTTTAAATCAACCAGCATTTCCTGTAACTTAACGAGTTTGTAATCAATCTGTTGTTTTTCTAAAATATATTGAAATAAAATAATTATAAGTGATAAATAAATTTTTAAATACGCAGTTTTTAGGGCTGGGAGAATGGGTCCTCTGAAGTGAGTGTGTATATTTAACTGCATAGTTGTATCATCAGATATTAGGTTGAGGGAACGTGAACGTGATCTTTATAAGAGAATACATCGCCGAAAAACTTAGTATAGAAAAGTAGCTCGCATAGTAGAAAAGATTGAACACCCCTGGTATATGACAGCTATGAAGCGAGAATTATTTCCTATTATCTCATAACATATTGTTCCCATTTTCATTTTAGTTAAGTGCGTTGGGGGCCACAAAAAAATCACTTCGAGGGCCGCCAGTTTGATACCCCTGCTTTAGTCAATTATATAGAAATTAAATTGCAACTGTTGAAATGTATGTATGTGCAAGGGGACAGATTCCCTTTCAAATGTTGGGTATTTGTGTACATAAAATAGACAATTTACAAAATTATAATTGAAATAATTTATTATTCATTGTTAGAATAACATAGGTTTATTTCAGAAACAATTTCCAGAATATAGTTTGGTTGTAATAAATGAATGCAATATGAGAACATTAACAAAATTGTAAATGGACATTTATGAATATACAAAAATCACTAAACACTTGAAAGTTATGGAATGAATAACTGTAGCCGGTTTATCATTATTTTATAGAATTCAATAAAAAACTTTAAAAAATATAGTTTAAGTAATACCTATTTTTAATTTTTATGTAAAAAGGTTTAAATAGGATATGCACTTTGTTATATAATGAATAAAATTTTCATTAACAATTTCATTCTCCTAAAACATTGTTTAAAATCTTTAAGAATCTATGAAGGGAAAGAATTTTTTGAGTATTAAAAAGTTTTATCTGAGATTAAATTTTTTTCATTTGAAAAAAATGTTCAACATAAATCATAGGTTATTTGAAAAATATTTTTTATCAGATAAAATTTTTTTGATTTGAAAAAAGATTCTCAAACTATTGTATATTGCACTGTCACAAATTGAGCTACAGTATCAGTATAAATTTACATTATTGATGATGATTGCTGTACACAGTGTAATGTGAGTAAATAAATTTTTAGGATTTCCATATGGTGACCAAAATATTTCTGAAGTTGTACTTAGGAAAATATCAAAAATAAATATGATTAAAAAATCACTACAAGTAGAAATCCTGAAAATTTTCAAATATGAAATTGGCTTTTATATCACAAGTGAATTTGTTGCAAAAATTTTATTTAGAAAAGAATGAGTGCAAAATTTTTCTCTAACATATTTTATAAAAATTGTGAAAGTTTAATATCTCTAGTAAAATAAAAAGAAATTTCTAAATTTCTGATTTAATGAAAATAAATGAAAAAATTCCTGATAAGAATCTGTTAAATTATATATTATAAAAATATTTTAGAAACTGAAAAATTGTATAAAATTGGAACGTATCTACTAGTACTCCGTATATAAGGACAATAACTTCTGTTTTAAAAAGCACATCACAACATAAAATTTTCAGCAAATCAGCTGATTATTATAACTGAAAAAAATCTCTCAACATAAATTACTTTAGATTAATTTAAAAATGATATAGTATTGAGATGTAAAATTTGAACATGTTCCTAACAATAAAGTATCACTGGTTCATTTCTTTTTTAAATAAGGGACAAGTTTTAGCTTTTAATATAATAAACCAAAACCCCTGTCCCTATAAGTAATATTAAACCACCTATAGAATATTTTATTAAAGATTTTCGTCGTGCCCAAGCTTCTGCCTCTTGTTGTTTTCTCCGCATCTTCTCTAACATTTGTGCTGTTTTCTTTATTCTTTCTTGCCGATTTCGTTTCCTTAATTCTGAATATTCTCTGAAAAGAAGAAAAATTCATCATTGAATCATGAGTTAATATTAAAAGTAAAAAATATTAAATTCAATCAGTAGTCATACAAACCTTTCTTCTGGAGAAAGTGATGGACGAAGATTGTTTGTTTCATTTGAAATGGTACGATTGTTTGTAGAATTTTCTATTGCTTTGGTTGTTACTTCTGTTTCTAAGGGAGATTTATTTAATACAGGAGATAAATCAGTTTTTATGCGAGGAGGTAATGGTGGAGGCTCAACAATTTCATTTGGTTTATTTTCCTGAATACTTTCAGACATATCTGATTCAATTTCTTCATTATCACCTTCTGACATTGGCTGAGATTCTTGAACTTCACCATTGTCATCATTATTTATTACAATTTCTTTATTCTGCAATAAAAAAGTTTTAATTTTTTTGATGTTGAGATTTTTAAATATATTTTCAGTTTTTTTTTAAATTCCTTCCAGTACAAAATAACTCAAACAATTTGCTTTGTTTTCATTTCATAACATTAAGTTCATGCAAAGAATAATTATCTTCATTTATTCTTTGCATAAACTTAATAAATTCAATAAATAATGAAGCAAATATCAAAAGAAAGAATGAAATGATTTATTAAAATTTAAACAGTTTTTTCTTATATTAAAATTGATTATAAAATACAAATAATTAGCAATGATCTCTCTCTCAAAAAAAAAACTAAACATGATTTCTGCATAACTATTTTTTTCTGACGATTTCATTTTTGAAATTATAGTTAAGGTGAAAATCTGTTAAAAATGAATTTTTCCAGAAATAATACTCACCAAAAGAAATATTAATAAAAATAAAACTATCAACTTTCAAAATAAGTAAATAATAGACATAGTTACTGAGACAGGTGTATATTTTTACAATAAGTAAAAAGAAAATTCTTATAAAAATGCAAAACTTTCAGTTCTTTAATAACCCACTTCAGTCTGCATACAAAAATAAATTGAAAAGAATAGTGTTCCTTAGAACAGCTTGGAAATGCTAAGTTTAAACAACAAAAATTAACAGGTAAATTTAAATGTACAAAATAAACGGTACATACTAATTACATAACACTAAAAATTTTAAATAAATACATATTCAATTTCTAACAGAATAATATTTGATTTTAATTAGTGAAATTAATGTAGTCATTTTTCTAGACACCATTTCAAAGTACTGTTGATTTCATTGACTGGTGCATCTTTTCTCTATTGTAAATGTGTAGTGTGTCTGCAGTTTTTCCTTTTATAGGATTCTCTTCGACTTGAGCAATTCTTGCATAATTTCATTTAATCAATTCAAAATTAGTTATGAAAGAATAATTAAATAATTTAATTTTTGAACTTAAATGTATCAATAAGGTCATTCTTTTATTTTAGAAATATAAATAGCTAGAATAAGTTATGATAAGACCGATGTTTACAATATATATATTTTTATCATCATACTTCTTATAAGATAATATCAGCCTACAAATCAATAGAAAAGAAAAATACAGAGAGTAGTAAAAAAAACTACTAAAAAGCTCCCAAATCATCAATATTGGGAAAATTTTTTTGATATAACAACCTGACAGATAAGTAATTTCGAAAAAGCCTCTTTCATTAATCTCCTTTATTAAAAAAAATTTTTTAGTCGACGATAGTATGTAATGTTATAAAAATTTTAATTTGTACTGCTTATTCAGAAAAGAACAAAGTAATGAATTATTTTCAATTACTATATTATTAATTTATCAGCACAATTTTTGCTCTACCGAAACAAGACGAAAGTGGTACAGGGGAGCCGAAACACCCAAAAAATCTCTAGTGGACCAAGGGTAAAAGGTCAAAGGTTTACGATAGAGCCGCAAAGTTCTGTTATAGAGTGTTCGATATAGAGCCTCAAAGTTCTGTTGGTTGCAAACGATGCATGCGGTTTGACGTTGTGCCTTGCCTCGCCGCAGTCTGCGACGCGACGCGTCCTGCTCCTGTGCTCCGCTACTTATGCCGCCTATACGCCTGTCTCTCGTAAACCTTTAACTTTTGACCCCTGGCCCACTAGAAATTTTTTGAATGTTTATGCCCCCTTAAGATCTGTACCACGATAATTGTGCGAATTTTTCTTAAGTGCTATTTGTGCATCGTTGCTATTTCGTGAGTCTAACGCATGAAAATTACGCAAAACGCCTTGCCTCCTCAGTTTGTTTATTTAAATTCACGAAGAGAGATTTTACTAAACTTCATTAATTGCAGAATAGAATGACCAAAAAAAAAAAAAAAAAAAAAATACTTGTTGAAGCGCACTAATCAAATTTGGGATTTCATATATTAAGAGATAGTCTCAAATCTTTTTGCGCACTAATTAAAACCGCATCTTACTTTGTCGGGTTGTCCAGATCGACCGATGGAAGCCATTACTACTTAGTATAGAGCACTACGTCGTCATAATCACGTGATATACATAAATACAGCGCTAATGCTATTTTTAGTTTCTTTTTTAAAGACGCATCTATGCAATTTAAGAACGTGAATATAAAACGATTCACAACTTCAGGTCATATTATCTCAGACATTCAAGGATTAATTAATTAAGCTCAGAACATAATTACTGTATCAGCTGATACATTTATTTCCAACAATATGGCGTGGAATATTTTAATCGATATGCTATGCTAATTTGAATAACGTACAGTCGAGATCAAAAGTAAGGCGCGGTTTCCACTATACGATTTCGTCCAGCAAACGGATCCGTATAGCCGGTATCCTAGCAACGGCCCGTTTACGGACAGCAAAATCACGGAACGGATCGACGCCACTATACCGCGTCGGCGTGAAAAATTACGTCACGACTTCAAATGTGACGGAATCGGCAAAGTAGACATTAATAATGCATAATATGTCGAATAATTGGCGTTCCATTGTCGAATATATATTTTTAATACTTTCAATCGAATAACTTGAAATAATACAATAAACAAATAACTATTAGCATAGCAACGTCAGACAAAAACTCTTCGTTTTGTTACGTCGTCATCCAATTCCAAATCGTTGGGCACATTCGGAAACAGAACGATCTTGTATGGGCGATCACGTGACCCACGCGTCATTCGCCAATAGAGTATTACATACTGTTAAATAAAAATATCTATGACTAACTTGTAAGGTTGAAAAATGTTCAAGTAAAGCAGGTATTAGGCTATGGTAAAAATCAAAGGCTGAACGTTCATTTAGAAGCGATCACGTGACCACTCTTGGGTGCGAATGCGCCCATTTAGTATAAACACTGAACAGATATTTAATTAAATACTCACAATTAAAACGAATGCCGTTCACGCTGCTACGAGACTTTAGCAGACGATGTTTTCCAGACGCCGCGTCTCTTGCGAAAGCTGGATGACGTAAAACGAAGAGTTTTCGTCTGACGTTGTTATGCTAATAGTTGTTTATTATATTATTTCAATTTATTCGATTGTAAGTATTGAAAATATATATTCGACAATGGAACGTCCGTTATTCGACATTATTATGCATTATTAATGTCTACTTTGCCGATTCCGTCACATTTCATTCGTAACGTAATTTTTCACGCCGACGAGTATATTGTTCTCGACTGTACATAACCTCTTTGATATTTACAGTAACTAGTTTGCCAACGTATTTTTCTTTTAAGTTGAGACGAATTATAATTATTATTTCAAATAAAAAAAAAAAAAACTAGTTAATATCAATCAATAGATTATCCATTACTATATTCAATTTTATATATACACAATTTTTTAAACCGATCAAAATCGAATTACAATATTACTAATCGTTAATATATGATCCGATTCCGATTACTTTCACTAGACTTGCTTCTACTGAAGATCGCAATAATATATGAGAATTAATTTAAATCGGAAAATACATGTTGCCACGTAGTGATCGAAACCCGGATACTAAAAAAAAATTTTTTTTCCGTACAATGTTTATTAGTTATATAAAATATAGAAACATGAAAAAAGTCAGCTTCTCCACAAAAATACAAATAATAATGTAAATATTAAATAATTTTTAAGCAATGATATAAAAATAAAAAATATTCATAAAAATCACAGAACATAATAGGTTCGTGTTTTATTTATTGCCTTAAAAATATTTTTTTTTATTGCTCCGCACTGCTTCCAAAATGTTTTTATTTTTTATTATTTTATCGAAAATAATCAGTACAATTAATATTTAAATGGCTGGATTCTGCTTTTCACGGAATTTCCAAATGTGATACCATTCGATAGATCTCATCAAACTCATCAAAAATTATACAGTGGTACCTCGGATCACGAACGTCTCGGTTCACGAACAAATCGGTCTACGAACACCATTTGCGAACAAATTTTGCTTCGCTTTACGAACGATGCTTCGGTTCACGAACACACACGCACAGAGTGTATGGAGCGCACGTGAACTCGCGGCGCCCAAAACTCTGCGCACAGCCTCGCCCCCAGCAGTAATCCAGTTCGCCCAGCTCATATAGATACAGTAAAGTTCCAACAAGTATTGATATTTTAGGTTTTTTTCTTTATTTAATTAAATTTATCCGTTATTATGGCTCCCAAAAAAGTTTAAAGTATTAGTGGTGGTGGTGTTAAACATGCTTTCTTCTAATATTACTGTTATATTTATTTCCTTTCTGTATTATTTCCACACAAAGCCATAACATGTTAAAAATTTTTTCTAGGACAAAAAACGTATTATTTGGATTTACATTAATTGCAATGGGAAAAATTGATTCGGATTACGAACTTTTCGGATAACGAACAGGATCAAGGAACGGATTGTGTTCGTGAACCGAGGTATCACTGTAATAGAATCATGGACGAAAGCGGCACCGATTAGAAGATATTTCGAAAAATTTATCTCAGAATTGGTAAACGAAGCATATATCACTGCCATGTTGAACGAGAAGTAAAACATCACGTCATCGTAATGACGAAAAGCTGCTACGGTTTCATATCTCGTGTTATAAGCCAAAAATACGACGGGAATTATTCTTTCGATTATGTGGGTTATGATTTTATGCTGAAATTCATAACTTACTTATGCAATTTACGGATTTATATATCATATAGCGGCATAGCTACAATTTGAGCTGCCCAGGGCGGTCTGTCAGTTGCCGTCATCGTTGATTGCCGCCCTTCCTTTGGGAAATATATATTACCATATAGCGGCATAGCTACAATTTGAGCTGCCCAGAGCGGTCTGTCAGTTGCCGTCATCGTTGATTGCCGCCCTTCCTTTGGGAAATATATATTAGATAATAACGGCAAGCTGTTCATTTTGTCATAAAAAATACGACAATAAGAATTTAGATAAGTAATTTTTAATACAATAGCATATATTAGATGATAACGGCAAGCTGTTCATTTTGTCATAAAAAATAATTAATCGGTTATTGTTCATATGTGGATATTAATAGAGTAACGCTTTGTAAAATACACTGTTATATGTGGATATTAATAGAATAACGCCTTTGTAAAATAAATAGTTATATATGGATATTAATAGAATAACGCCTTTGTAAAATAAATAATTATTATATTTAATAAAGTAAAAGATGATTAAAATAAAAAATAAGGCGGACCATATGGAGACACTACTGCGATCTTAAGGTTGGTTCCCACTATCCGCCGCAGAAAGCGGAACGGTCAAAAACCGTTGCAGATAAACACGGGGGCAATTCCGCTTGCGGATTCCCACAGTCGCGATAAGCTTCGCTTTCCCCAATAATCTTACAAGTTAGTGCCGTCCCCATAATTCATTTCGTATAAAACAAAATGGACGCTAGCAACGAAAGGCTCGCGCTGTTTACTAAATGATGCTATTAGCTGCAGTAAATGAGGAAACTGAAACAAAATCGAGGAAGAGAAAATGTTGGATCGAAAATATAAGAAGAAATACGAACAGTGTTTCTATGCAATTTTGATTAAAGAGATAAGATTTAATGAAAGACAATCCCACCATCTTGACTCTCAAGGTTGCCAACCATTCAACGCCACAAAATGCATGGATTTCATTGGTAGATATTATCTCGACGGATTTTACTGTCGCGGAAAAGTTGAATCCATCTAGACCAGCCATTCACAACCCGCAGGCCGCATGTGGCCCGGAAGGCACAATTATGAATTTAATGAAAGCGCGAAATTCTTTTCCCACATGCAAAAATAACATTCTGATATTAAAAATTTTTTTAAATCTTGAAAAATTAGAATTTTCCTAATTTGTTAGGTCTCCTCAATGCACTCATAAAAATTTTTTATGTGACACCAACAGGTTGCCACTGCTGATATAGAATGTTGCGGCCCGCTTAATGTATCAAACAAATGCATGTGGCCAGGAAAAAAAAAAGGTTGAGAACCGCTCATCTAGACACTGGACGGTAGCGGTTTTTACTCTCCGGTATGACATCAAAACCGCGCTGCTTTATCCACAACACGCAACACGCGCGTATTTCACCGCGGTTCCGTGCTAGTGGGAACCAACTTTTAGTCGCTGTCATTGAGTTATCTCTCTGCGTTCGACCTCGTTCTCTCAATGCTCTGACTTCATCTAGCTACCAAACTTTTGTTTAACATTTGAAATATATACTGTATTAACTTATTTTTAAAAATATTTTGAAGATTGAATTCGATGGTATTATTATTTTTTCTTTTCACTTGCCAAATCGATTAACTCCATCAGTCACACAAAAATTGTAGTAAAAATAACGATTACTCCAAGGATATACTATCTTATGCATTTTATATGTCGTTAGATAAAAGCTACACCCGTAATAATATATTCTACAATGTTTATTTGAATTTATATTTTAAAGGGAATTTTAAAAAACAATCTATATTATTTTATCATTTTTCTCTACTTTTCTTTTTGTGGAGTTAATCAATTTGGCAAGTGAGC
>AYEL01082456.1:0-36611 GCA_000484575.1 Olivierus martensii
TTTATTTAATTAAATTTATCCCTTATTATGGCTCCCAAAAAAGTTAAAAGTGTTAGTGAAGGTGGTGTTAAACATGCTTTCTTCTAATATTACTGTTATATTTATTTCCTTTCTGTATTATTTCCACAAATAAAACCATAACATGTTAAAATTTTTTTTTCTAGGATAAAAAACGTATCATTTGGATTTACATTAATTGCAATGGGAAAAATTGATTCAGTTTACGAACTTTTCGGATCATGAACAGGGTCAAGGAACGGATTGTGTTCGTGAACCGAGGTATCACTGTACTTGTATTTATCTTTAAATCCCATATGCACAAAAAAAATTCCTAACAGTCTCTCTTAGAGTTGGCAACACTTATTTGCTTTGGGCACTGCCAGAGGTGTCATTGTCTTTGTTAGATGTGTTATGTAATTGGTCCTGTGTAACGATTTTTATATCCAGTAAATATATTGTTCTCATAATCAATCGTCTGTGTATTTATTTAATTCCCAACAGGTTATGGGCCCAGGATCACCAATTGATAAATATTTTATGTGAAAGTTTAGTTTTTACTTGAGAAAACACATAAATTTGCTGTAAGTTTTTCTGATTGTATCCAGTCACTGTATGATTTGAAATAAACCAGAAGAACGATGGAAGGTGAACCTTTTCGAATCACTAAGTTAAAAAACAGTGAAAATTGGCCACTGTGGAAATTTCAAGTACGTATTCTGCTAAATTCCAATGATGCTTGGAACATAGTCAATGAACAATTTATCAAGCCAGAACCTCCAAGTGGTCAAGATGCCACAGCCTTACAAGCTTTTAACAAACAAATTACAGCATGGACGAAAGCCGACAACTTTGCTCAGAAAATAATAGCAATGACAATTGCTACATATTATAAACTATGGGTCTGCTAAGGAAATGTGAAAGAAACTTCTTTCGGTTCATGAACAAAGATCGAATGCTAGTGTACACATGTCACAACAGCAATGATATGCAATGACAAAAGATCCGACAGACAACATAGCAATGCATATTTTGAAATTAGAAGACTTAGGACATCGACTCTGAAACATGGGTGAGCAAATTCCAAATTCATTAATCATAACAAAAATTTTGATGACAATTACCTGCACATTATAATCATTTCATTAATGCTTGGAAATCAACTCACGTAGACTAAAGAACCTTACAAAATTTAATTTTGAGATTCTCAGTTGAAGAAATGCGACTCAATTTTCACAATAAATTTGAAGGAAGTGCTTTTACTGCATGAAAATACAATTCCAAGCATTTTGGGAACAAAGGAAATCAAAGAACTGACAACAATAGCACACCCAAGCAAGGGAGATGTTGTGTGTGTAATAAAACTGGTTATTAGGCAAGAGATTGCAGAAATAAGAAGAAAAATGGAAAATACAGATCTCAAAATGGAACAGAAGGTGATGCACTTATGATTGAGATGCTGACATCAGTGACAGAACATAATATTGATACTAATGCATGGTATCTGGATTCCGGAGCTAGCGACCACATGTGCAATCACCGCGAGTGGTTTGTTAATTTCACCAAATCTGAATAACACTTACAGTATGCATGGAAAATGGTGAGTACATTTTTGCACATAACAAAGGTGATATAAACATTATGGCTTTTGATGGATGCAAATGGGTCAGAAGACATCTGTCAAAAGTATTATATATACCTGGAATCAAATACAAACTCTTCTCAGTGGGAGCTGCTCTCGACAAAGGTCTATAACTTAAGTGAGATAATACTACGTGAAAATTACTTTGTGAAGGAAATATTGTTGCAGTGGGAGAAAGACAGGAGAGATTATATCGAATGAAATTTCAAATAATAGCCTTAAGCAAAAAGCAGGTCAATATCGCCACAAAGGAATCGCTCACAACATGGCACGAAAAATTACATCAAAATCTTGCGCACATAAGGGACTTTCTAAAAGGAAACGATATCCACTTTGAGGATGAAAAGGAAGCTTGCTGTGATGCCTGCATCTTAGGGAAAATGCAACGATTTCTGTTTCCAAGCTCCAATGTGAAAAGCTCTGAAATAGGACAATTTATACATGCTGATCTTTGTGGTCCCATGCAAGAAAAGTCCATTGGTAGTTCACGATACTTTTTATTATTCAAGGATGACCTCTCGCATTGGAAAAATGTTTATTTCCTAAAGGAAAAATCTGAGGTAGCAAGACATCTTGAAGATTTTCTTAAAATGGCAGACAAACATTTAGAAAAAGGCATAAAGATTTTATGCACAGACAATGGACTGGAATTTATCAATCAACAGGTCAAAGAGTTAACACATCAATATGGAATTATTCATCAAAAAACTGTTGCCTACAGCCCACAGCAAAATGAGGCAGTGGAACATGAGAACAGAATGATAGTTGAGGCTGCGAGGACATTATTACAGGCAAAGGGACTTCCAATAAAACTTTGGGCTGAAGCCACCAATACTGCAGTATATGTGTTGAATAAAACTGGAACGAGCAGTAAAAAAGATATGTCACCATACAAATTATGGACGTGTAAAAATGTCAATATTTCAGACTTGAAAATATTTGGTGAAGAAGATTTTACCCTTGTGCTGAAAGAGAAAAGGTAAGAATGGGATCCGAAGGCAGAAAAAGGTATTTTTGTGGGATATGACACCACCACCAAAGGTTACAGAATTTGGTTCCCAAATGATAATTGGATAAAAGTTTACCGGGACATAAAATTTACTGGTAGATATTATAATTCTAACAAGATAAAGACAAACAAAACTTCGATAGTGAGACTGAGAAAGCATGATTTCAAGGAACCAATGATAATTCCTGCAAAACATTCTTATAAAGAGGTTGAAAAAGAGACCGATGAGTTCATTTATGAAGACAATGAAGTTACCGTATTTTCCTGTATATAATCCGCGGATTATGTGTTAAAAAAGTTTCAAATTTCGTTAATTCATTATGAATATTTATTTTTAAAGTGAAAATTGCCAAGTTCTAATAATGCTTAAATTCAATATATGAATATGCAAACTGATAAATGGAATGACTATATAAAATTTATGAACATACTCTGAACATTAATATAAAAATTCACAATTATAAATGATATTTCAAAATTGTTTAATAAAACTTTTTTTATTCATTCATTATAAAAATCCAGTACAAATAAGAATTATCATCTGCATATCTTTAAAACAGTAGAACTCTAAACTGGTAAATCAAGATATTATTGTGTCTAGTAGACGACTAGACATAGTATGTTATAGTATTATGTTGTTATAGTATAAAGATGCATATATTTTCCCAAAACTATGGCTAATTTATACAACCAGAATCTTAAATCTTATATAAATTTTTGATTTTTTGTTTTGAATTCCTCTCTTAAATATTAAAACTAATAACCATATGCTACACAATCTTTCTGAAAATCCAACTTAAATAGCAGGGTTATTGATTATCTATTATATAAACTGAATTATTCAACATTTTCATATTTTCTTTTAAAAGAAAATATAGACTAATTTGGCTACTGATGAAATTTTGGAAGTTACAAATAGATACAATATAGCATTATACAATGCAGTAATAATGTCATTGTAATATAACACTGAATGATCATAATTTTGTTTTATGACAATGCTGTCATAAAACAAAACTAATGTAAGACATCACCACAATTTCATAATAAAGATGTTACTGTACCTACTACACCTAAAGTCAAGTCATTGTTATAGGAAAAAATTATATACTAGAGATTTCCAAATATCAGACATCTTGACTATTCATTAATAAACTATGTAATTATATTCTTCACCTCTTATGTTCTTTTAATTTATATGGATCATATTAAATGCTAGTGCAATTTTTTATAACAAAAAGATTTCCAATTTTTCAATGTTTTTTCTTTTTAGTATATCAGCAAGAAAAAATAGGGATTTTATGGGCCATATATTGTGGTATTATTTTTTAATTTTGAATTAAGTACAATAATTTGAAATGAATAATATTACAAAAGTCATTAAGTATAATTTGGATATATAATTTTTATGTATTTTTTCCAATTTTTTCCTGGATCAGATAAAGAATATTTTTATAAATTCACATTCTTTATCATATTTGCTTTCAAATAATACTTGAAAGTTCTAAAGAATTTCTGCAAGTAATGATTATTTGTTTGCAATTTGATACTTTTACTGGAAATGCTAAATAATCTATCTCTACCTTCTAGTGATTGAACTATATCTTATTACAGTTATGTGAAATAATTGCTTTTTAGTCATTTTCTTCTAATTTTCTTAAAATGTGTAAAAAATATTTTTTTTCTTAATGACAAGAATGTTTTAGTCCAAAGGACATCCATTCTAATAATTTTTTAAATATATATATATATATATGTGAATGATCATGCCATCTAGTAGAATCTTGAAATCAGTCATCATTAGTTTTTAAATACATATACAATAGTTTTTTTAAATATAACAACTTTCTAAGTCCAGGGACTGAACATGTTTTCAGTTACATTCATTTCATTTTTCATTAGAGAAAAAACTAAATTATTTTGATATGGTTTAAGTATAAAAACAGTAAAAATTAAATGTTTAAAATTTGCCTTTATTTAGACATGAAAATTCTGGTATACAATGAAAATAAATACAAACAGCAAACTTTAAAATTGAACTGAACTAAAAATCATGGCAAAACTTTATATACATAGATATAACTATTCTACTGGTTCATCTGGATAATAATATACCGAATTATTTTCCTTTCCACTGGAATTGAAAGAAGCAGTAATAATTTCATAGAAATCTTCTGCTTCGGGAGGTACAACGAAGTATTTAAGTAGCTTTTTAACATCTTTCGCTTTCTCTAGAGAGACTTTGCTGGATGGTTCAATTTCATGAGCATCTTTCAAAAAGTTCATCCACATTTTTCCTTTTTTGAGGATACAAAAAAATGTTTCATTCCAATCATACAGACTTCTGACACCAATCTTAATTTTTTGAGATTTGTCTCGTAAATAAGTGATTACTTTTTGTTGTGATATTTTGAAAGGAAGTATTGGTTTCAGGTATTTTTTTGCAACTGATTTGTAATCTTTAACTTTCCAATCAGACTCACATATTAGTACAGTTCCATGATTCTGAAGTATTTTATAGTAATCTCCAGGTGTTAATAACATCTCATTCCCATGCAGTTCTTTCTCCACACGCCCGAACACTCAATCCGGTGGCATGTAGCTGTGGCCTCTCACTGGAAAAAAATGCTCTATTTTCTTCCACTTTGAAGTCGTTATGTATCCACTTAATGCGGCAATAACTGTAGAATTTTTATTTTGTGATGCTGCACTATCACTAAATAAACGGACTTCATGTATTCCATCAGGAACTGTGTGTTCTAAATTTTGTAGGTAATGTATTAATGCAGATGCCACCACATTTGAACTTCTAGAATTCTGAGTTTCAAGCCAGGTATAAAATGTAATGTTTTCTTCCTTTTTTTTGTTCTTTGGACCCATGATACATCATCCAGGTGAGATTATACAACCATACTTGTCTAGTGTAAAATGTGTCATTGAGTGAGAGCTTTGGTAGTGGCTGGTTCTGTTGGCAATCAAATGCTACTGTAACTGTTCCTGGTGGATCATATCTAAGATGAGTATAGAACTTTTTAGCTCTTAGTTTATGTATTCGTTTTAAAATCATTATTTCTTTTTTATCTTTCTTTTTAATTGTCATTTGAAACTTTTTGTTCTGCTCTTCACAATATGAGCAAACATCAGAACGAGGATTTCCGAAGCCTAAATTATATCTGGTCATGAATATATTATAAAATTTTTTGTATGAGCATGTGTTATTCTGTTTGAATTCCAATGACACCACATCTTTTTAATGTTCAAGTACGGAGGCAAGTAACATCTTACAGATTTGGTACGTCCGTAATGACTTTCACGACATTTATATTGAGATATATGCTTTATTATACTTTCAGTAACTTTCATGTGTTTCTTAAGCCTTTTCTTATCCATTCCCCCACGCCTCTCGCTGGGACTGAATTCTTTTCGTAGTGATCTTCCCAACCAGGCTAATCTGTCTCTGGAAATACAAGTTATTGACTGGAAAGCTTTTGCACAGACTGGAATGGAGGAACAGCCTTTCTTGAAAACAGAATATTTAATTTGTATAGGTTTATTTCTCACTGAGTCAGCTTTTCTTTTTCGATTACGCTTTGGTTCACTTACTGTTATATACTTAATCAGAAATTTGTCTTGTGCACATTTACTGCCTTGTTTGTAGCTATCTTTATGAGGACAATCAATTTTTGGAGTCTTGTCAACTGACTTGTAACATTTTGATACATTGGTTTCTGTCATCCTGCGTGATATCTTTCGTCCTCTTTCAACAGATCTTACTGGTATGTTAAACTCTTCATCGTCCATAACCTACATATGTAAGCATGGTATTAAATTTTGTTTTATTGGATTGCTAAGTATTCTGAGGTCATCCCCATGAGTACATTGTAGTCATTGGGATGACCTCAGAATATGTATATCATCCCAAATTACAAACTACTAAAAATCAGAAAAATAACTTTCCTTTTAACAATAGATAAAAAACTATCCCGAAACTCAAATTTTTAATGTTATGATTTTATTTCAAGAGCTTATAACATGAAAATTAATAACCAATATAATAATTTTACCTTCAATAAATACAACAAAATTTCCCACAACAAATTTATTGCCAACAGTAATAGAATTTCTTTTCACATGTTTGCCGGACGCGTGTAAACATTCTGGACATGTGCATTAGGACAGAGCGAGTTTTCATCATTATCGGACTGAGAAAGTTTTCAAAAGAAAAGCAAGATTCAAGTGTCCCATACATATTAATTTGCATGGTTTTGAGAATAAATAGGCCTTTAATAAGATAGATCTATTCAATAGGAATATGTATTTGCATCAAATAAAAAAATGTCAAAAATAGACTGAACATGTTTTGAGATCACTCTCTTCAATTGTTAAATACTTAAATTATAATTAGTATTAAATATCTTTCTATAGTTTTTTAAATTTTACTTTGATATTAATTGAAATTTGATAATTGTAGATAAACATGAAATATTTTAAAATAAAATATTATATTTCTTTGTTAACTTTTTCAGATTTATTCATTTAAAATTTTATAATTAAGAAAAAAAAAATACACTTACTGGTAAAGATGGCTCATTTATTGTTAAAATTGGTATTAATTGTTGATTTACTATTGGATTATCTGAAGTTTTAATCTGTAATTAAAAAGTTTATACATTTTAAATTTCTATGACTATTTAAATTTTTAAATATTTATCGGAAGAGCAGCAACCGACAGGAGGAGCGGGCTGTGGTCTTCTCTGATTGTCTGAAGGTGTGGTTCACTACCGTCTCATCATTCCCTGTCCTGCGTCTGTGTTCGTCTGTTCTTCGTCGTCATTACGTTAACAAAGTCCTGGGTTACATTAACATCATTCGCATTGTGGACTAACCGTTGGAGTATCCGTCTTATTTGTGTGATCGACGAGGACAGGGAGCTGTTAAAAAGTATTCAACTTACAAGAATTGTCAGGAATTGTTCATCGAGATCGTTAACCGTTTTTAAGGAAACTAATATAGTATTAGTAACTTTAATTATTTGTAAGGTATTTACTTGTGTCACTAATAAAATTAAGTTATATTTTTATAATGGAGCATTTCTTGTTTAATATTTCCTCATTGACCCATTGGCTGGAAACCAACGACATAGTCGTCAGAATCAGCGCCGAACCAAGGGCGGATGGGGCGCGTGCCCGAATCCTTACAATCTTATTGTATTATTGTATTTTATCTCAATTTACTATTACTATGGTAACATCACTGAAATGTTAAAGAATTGCATGTCTTTTAAATTTTATTATTGTTTTGTTCTTTTCTGTTCTGTATCGTGCACCTACTGAAGATGACTTTTTTTTTTTAAGTTGAAAACACTAATTATGTGTTTTATAATTAAACAAGCTTTTTTTTTTATCTATGCAGAGTTAGTCTACTCATAAAATTATTAAAAAAAAATGAAATAAGTTCCTAAACTTTTGGTGAGATAACCAGGAATAGAAGTTTTAGCACATCAGCCACTTGAATGATACATATTCGTCAGTGAAATAGAAAAAGTTAATTACAGTACATGTGCGCCTCTGCTTCTGTTGCAAGCTGCAATATAATTATAATCAGGGCTGGGGTGTCCGCAGGAAAATGTGCCGACACCCACATTTTTTTTTTCCCAACACCAACTCCTCTGATAGTAAACACACACAAATGATTTTTTAGAACACATTTTTATTCAATATTTATTACTGAAAAAATTATTTATTCACCAAAAAATAAAATAATTATTTAATACATTTTTTAAATTTAAAAATAATAAATTATGAGCAATGAGAAAGTTATTGCTGACACCAACACTTCTTAAAATGGCTGACACAGACACTAACACCCCAGCCCTGATTATAAAACACATACTACTCTGCTTATTTGTAACATGTGTTATGTTTTGATAATCCCCAAACTACATTAAAAAATTGTAAGTCAAAAATGATGAATAATGGCAGTAACATGTGTCAATATATAAGTGTTACTTCCAAAACATCCATATTTATTTCTAATTAATTAAGCAGAGTTACCAGATAAACCAATAATGCAAAGGTGTTTGTACTCAAACAGTATATTTATAGTTAATATATAAAAGGAATAAAAAAAAGAATCTCAGTTATACTGAGTATTATGGGACAAGGAAGAATTATTCATAACTGGTACCTGTTGAATCAAAGAACACAATAATGTCCAGAATTCAAATTGGATGTTTAAGATAGTAAAATCATTTGGAATTAAACCTAGACAAGGTGGTAAGAGACTATTTCTATGTGGTCATTCAGCTAAAAGTAAATTTTTAATAAACAGAAAAAGTATTTATAGTTGATATATTATGAAAACAGTCAAGTTTGGAATATCATAAAAGGCAATCATAAAATCACTTATCATAAATCAAATGATTTTAAATAGATGATCACCTATATATTATTTATTTTGCTTAATATAAACTTATATACAATTAATAAACTTACGATAAATTTAAGCACTATAAGCAGTGAGTTAAGAAGCAACGTTTAATAATGTCTGTACTTTCTTTACCCATTTTTTAAATTAACAACATAATACAATAAAAATTAAATGCATTATGAAAAGGATGAAACATTCATTAAATTAGAGCAGTCCGGAGGTGGGAGTGTCTGTACTTTCTTTACTCATTTTTTAAATTAACAACATAATACAATAAAAATTAAATGCATTATGAAAAGGATGAAACATTCATTAAATTAGAGCAGTCCGGAGGTGGGAGCAATACTCAAAAATATGAAAATAAAAGATGTGATTAGAGATTTTGCAAAATTTTAAATCCAAGAGGAAGAATTTTAAAATTTAAATATATTTTCTTTTGATAATTTTCAATTGTGTTTTAAATGATGCAATTTTGTTCTTTTTTGTTATTTTCTAATAAAAATATCTAGAATATTTTTTCTACAGGCCTAGTAGGAGCCCGAATAATATTTTGCGGAGGTTTTGATACTGCCTAAAAGATAAAATTTGAAAAATGAACCAAAACGAACGTTTTTAATCATCATGTATATAACGCGATAATTGATAAGATAACATTTTCATATTAAAAAAATTGTTTCTAAATGAATACATTATTAAAAATTTCTAAAATTTTTTCATTATATAATTTTCATCTACCATTGTTAATCATTGCATGTATTTTCTCTATTATAAATTTTTTCATTATAAATTTATAATGTATATAATATTTCGATTTGAAGAAAATTCGTGTATATGTATATAGATCGGAACTTATTGATGTATATTAATTTGATATATTTTAACTATAAATAAAAATATTTAAATAATTTTAATGTAAATTTAAACTTTGTAATATAGTTTTTATTGTTTTTCATTATATCAATATACAGTATATGTTACGCCTCTTTAGTAAATAATAAAAAGCAACTTAATATTCAGTTCAAGTAAAGTTTTATCTATCAAAATCGATGACCTTAAAACCTTGTTAAATGAAACATATTGTAGAAAATGCTTATTGCTAATATTAATCATTATGCTTACGAATATAATCTTATATAAGATTTAATTAAATAAAAAATATTCATGTATATATATATAATATTTCTAATTTATTTAGGAAGTAGAGTTTGCTGCTCAAGCATTTTATATGACTGAAGATAGGCTGCAAGCTGTAAATTTTACTTCTCCCATAATTGATGATCCATATGCTATACTTATGAGAAGACCTAACTTAGCTCACGACTACTTATTTTTAGCTCCATTTACTTTTGATGTAAGCTATATATGTTACTTAAAATTATTTTTAATTATTTTTTGAAATTATTAAAAAATGACAATTTGTTAATTTTAGACGTGGATTTGCGTGGCCGTTGCTGTTTTTGTTATCGGTCCAATCCTAAATATTGTGCATCGTTGCAGCAAATATTACGAATATAACGAAATGGTTGATGGCAGAGGACTGTTTACATTATCCAATTGTGCTTGGTATTGTTATGGAGCTCTGGTACAGCAAGGTAACCTGAATTTTAAAATTATATAGATTCAGTCCTATAAATAGTAAATGAAATATATCATTCATTATTACATAATCTACTCGTGACTATTTACGACTATTGATATTTTGTTTGGTATACCTTTTGAAAAAAGTACATCTGTTAAATTTTGTTATTATATAGTAGATTTACATTTATTTAATAAATTTATGATGATTTTAAATAAAATTTTAGTATTTTAAACATGGTAATTAAAATAATTTGGTGCATTGTAACAAGTAAGCAGAATAACCCATAAATATTATATTTTAAAGTACACTATACTGATTTTTTTGCATTCACTTAAAAATTCTTGATAAAATGATTTTTATAATTATTATGAAACTGGAGATAATTTTATTTTTTATTAGGATATCTAATAATTTTATTGATATTTAAAAAAATCGTCATACTCACATAAATATCAATTAGATTCATATAGAAATTTCATATTTGCATCTAAAGTTTCTTCAAATTTTATGATGTTAATTGTTTAAATAAATTGCTTTAAATTAAAAATAAAATAAAAATATTATTAAATAAATATATTCTATATGTACGTATAAATAATTTTGAATTTTTGAAATTAAAGTTACTTTAATTTTTTAATAGAATTTAAACAAATTAAAATAACTTTATTTTTTATGCTTGAAGCAACATAATGGATTTATTAAAGGGAAGTGAAAAAATTAAAATACTATATAACTAAAATCATAAATGTCACAAAATATATTGATCCGATAATTGAAAAATAATAAAAATTTCACTTTTGATCTCTACTGATCCCATTTTAATATTAAAGAGCATATATTATTCACATGGATGATACCGCCCTCGCATAAATCATTTAGTGCATTAGGGTATTGAGAATACTAATACTTAAATCAAATTGTTATTTTTCTAACTTTGCCCACTTTACCTTATTTTCTATTACTAGAAACATTTTCAGGACATCGATACCGAAACATTGAAGAATTGAAGGGAAAAGTATAGCAGCATATAAATTTTCTATTATGCAATTGTTTATTTTGATAATGGATTTCACATATATATGAAAAATTCTTCTTTAGATAGGAAATTTTGGCAAGGAAGGAATATTTTTTACAAACATATAAATATATATTCTTCAATACCAAAATTAGTTCAACATTAATAGAAAACGAATTATATTTATTTTTTTAAATTTTTGATTATTGGATCTACTTTGTATGTTTTACAACTTTCTTTTATAACATTCATTAGTCCGATAACTTAAATTTAAATAAAAATAATTTATATATTTAAATAAGATAAGTATACTGTTGTTTTTAATTTTTTTCAATTATTAGAAATAAATTAAAAACGCTCAAGCGCTTGTTAAATTTTCAATTAACATTTCTCCGATTTAACAACTTTTAAGATTTTGTAATTTTAAATTTAATTAGATACATTACAATAAAGAAGCAAACTTGAAATTATTTCTGCTTTTTTAATTTTTATAAAAATACGATTAAACACTATACTGATTTTTTTGCATTCATTTAAAAATTCTTGATAAAATGATTTTTATAATTATTATGAAACTGGAGACAATTTTATTTTTTATTAGGATATCTAATAATTTTTATTGATATTTAAAAAAATCGTCATACTCACATAAATATCAATTAGATTCATATAGAAATTTCATATTTGCATCTAAAGTTTCTTCAAATTTTATGATGTTAATTGTTTAAATAAATTGCTTTAAATTAAAAATAAAATAAAAATATTATTAAATAAATATATTCTATATGTACGTATAAATAATTTTGAATTTTTGAAATTAAAGTTACTTTAATTTTTTAAATAGAATTTAAACAAATTAAAATAACTTCATTTTTGTTTAATCGTATTTTTATAAAAATACGATTAAACAAAAATGAAAATTTTTATATATTTATTTTTAACTGTAATAAAATTATAGTACAAAATAATTAAAATGTTTTGATATTTTTTTATATTAAATGAATTAGAAAAGTAATAAAAACATCAACAGTCAAATAAACAATAAATTTTATTATTCCTATATCCTCAATAGATTATATACAAATTACAAATTGATGATTTTGATGTTTCCTTTATCGTTGATGATAAATTAATTATATCTGATGTCGGTTATATTATAAAATATTTCTTAATGTAAAATTATAATTAGTTAAATGAGATTATTAAAATCTTGGATAAATTAAAATTTTGTCATTCTTCCTCCTAATTTGTAATTTTTCAAGTGAATAAAATTTACAAAATTTTTTTTGAGTATTTTCAATTTTTTTCTGATTAACCAACAGCATTACGATCAATAAAGCAGCAGTTCTCTTCAAATAAAGATCGAATCATAATTAAATTATTAAATATAAAAAAGTATTAGTCTTATAATACTTTTTTATATTTAAAACGTAATTTATCTTTCCTTAAAAATAAAATTCTTAAATTTATTTTTAATTCAACTCTCTATTTTTTTTCTGAATACTGTAACTATTTATGTAATATGCATATTTATTAAAGTATATATTTTTTGGAATAAATTAAGTCTAGATATTAAGTTTAATACATCTAAAAGAATATGAAAATATAAGAAATCTCCCTAACCTGGATGCATTTTTAAAATTACTTTTTTAATTTAAAAATATTTTCATGAAAACTTAATGATTTACATACATATCACTTTATTTATATAATCTCAAAATCCCAATGTGCAAATGCATCATTCCAAAAATACTTTTACGATTTGGCATAATAATTCATTTGTTCCATTTTAGAATATCATGTTTCAAAAAATACAGCATTACAACATGAAGTTTTAAGATTGAAAAACAATTATATTTATTAATTATAATAAACGAGATATCATGGGAAATTTAATATATAATTTTACAAAATTGTTACAAAAATACTTAAGTAAAAATAATTATATACATAAGTTTATTAAGGAAAGTAATTAAATATTATCCAAATTCTTATTCATTTTTTTAAATCTCTACAACTTTTGATTCAAATTGAAGATGAAAAATATATCTTAAAATCGGAGATCATGTCATGAGATGAGGTGAAATCAACAAACTCTAATATGGAGTAAAAATTAAATCCAAAATTGATAGTCTCATAGAATTACAGGTGTCCAGTCTGAATATATGAGATTCCTTTGTTAAAAAATTTTTTTCTCATCGCTAGAGTACTGCATTAAGAAATTCCCGTTACATTATGCAAGTAATCCTGCTGCATTTTATATTCGCTTTTTAATTCAATCGGATTCAATACTCTAATATACTTAAAAATTCTTAACTATTTCTCGAAGTTTTCTAGATATAATCTTCAATTTAATATATTTAAAATATCTTCTAGCATGTTATCTTACACAATTAGGCTAGTGATATTAATATAATTATGTACTTAAAGTATTTTATATCTAAATATATACGCTAGAGCACTATAAATTTTTTTTATATGATAAATATCGTAAACAAATAATTGGCAAATAAAGGATCGATGAAGACATTTATATTCTAGTAGATTTAAACCAAAATCATTCATGAATAAACATTCAAGTTTATGCTAATGTGACTAAATGAAAAATTACTATATACTCAAAAATAGGTTTATAGGTTAAACTCTCTGAAACTTTCAAATGTCAATATTAGTCACCTTGTTTGTTATTGTTGAGAATTATTGATTTTTTGCCATTCGGAAAACAAATAAATCAATATCTCTTTTTAAAAGTAAATTATAAATTTTTTATTATTATTTTGCAAGACGAGATGATAAAATGTTTTAAATAATTAATATAACATAGGCTATAGCGTATCTTAAATTTTAATATATATTTTTAATCGACTTTGTCATAAGAACATTTATTTTAATATTCGTCTTTCAAATTTAAATTTATAAAATAACTTATTTATTTAGAAACTTATTCTAATGTTGATCTCTTTTTTTTTTAGGTGGAAACCATTTGCCTTCCGCTTTATCCGGTAGGATCTTGGTCGGATTTTGGTGGTTATTCGTAATAGTCACCGTAACGACTTATAGTGGGAATCTTGTAGCCGTTTTAACGTTTCCAAAAATACGTAATCCCATCGATAGTGTAGATGATATTCTCAATTACGGTAGAGGATTGAAATGGGGAACGTTCGAAGGAGAAGCATTAATCGAATTTCTAAGGGTTTGTTTACTATTTTCAACATCTTTTTTAAAAATAATTTTACATTTATGTATGTCTTAACAAATAACGTTCTATATTTTATTTTATTGTAAGTTTGAATTCAATAGTTAAGAGCTAAAGTTTATAGATTTGAATATTGATTTCAATTATTCTGTAGAATAATTGAAAGACCTTTTATTAAAAGAACAGGAAAAATCTATTTTGTGAAAGGAAAATATATTTTTTATTAATAACAGCAATAGCAATTTTTAATAAAAACGTTATTTTGTTTTATTTACATTAAAAACGCCATTAATAGGAACTGCAAATAATTGTTTCTTTCAAATCTCCTCAAGCTATGAGTTGTAAAACTTCGAAAATCAATAAAAACTGAATGTTTTTTTACAATAAAGTACGCTTATTATTATTTTTCTTTTATAAAAGAATTATTGTATAACAGTAGAAATAATTCCATTTAATGAAAACAACGCAATATGTTTTAACAATTAAATAGTTGAAGCGACAGACTCGAATCTGATTAATAGCCAAGCTGTTTAACTAGTCTAATTACCATACTCAAATTGTTTGATAATTAAATACAATCTGTAATCCAGTTTTATCATATAATTTAATAATCTGTTAATTCATTATAAAGTTTCGATGTGCAGATTATTCCAGCTTATGGTGGCTTAAATTCCGATTTGGAATAACTTAGAGTTTTAAAAAATGAAAAACGTTTAATATTTAAATGAAAAATTTGTTACAGTCAGTAATTATTTTTATGGAACTATTAAATATTTTTATTACATGTTTATTATACGAATTATATCTCCATAACATTCATAATTTAACCAAATTGGAAAAAATAATCTCATCTAGTAAAAATGAAAAACTTAGAAGTGCCAGTGATAATTTTCGCATATTCGTGTCAGTTTATATAAATATCATTATCAAAGTAAAATATTATAATTTGATTAATATTCTACATTATTTTATTCTCAGTCAAATTATAAATCAAAACAGTAATTCATATTTAAAATTAAATAAAATAAGTTTGCATTCAATAAAAATATATTTTTGAATGTAAAATTTTTATGTTTATTAAATTTATGCTTATATTTAAACTACTTTTAAAAATTACCGTAGAAAATTATTTTATTTTCCTTTTGTATTGTTAAACTATATGCTGGCTAATATAGCTTATACCTAAAAATCTTAAAAGTCATTTGTATTGAAATAATATTTGTTAAATGTATTTAAATCTAATTTTTCCTTTTTTTTTCTTTTAAAAATTACCGTAGAAAATTATTTTATTTTCCTTTTGTACTGTTAAACTATATGCTGGCTAATATAGCTTATACCTAAAAATCTTAAATCATTTGTATTGAAATAATATTTGTTAAATGTATTTAAATCTAATTTTTCCTATTTTTTTTTTTTTTGAAAGATTTTTAAATATGATTTTTCATATTTAGTGATTAAAATCTCCAAAGAACAGTTTCATTCAAAATGTTCTTAAAAATTAACATATTTTAAGAATGTTCTTACAAAAGTTTTTGGGAAAACTTATATTTAGAGATTATTTTGACTATTTGAAATATTTTAAATACTGTATTTTCATTTTTTATATTCATTGTGGTTATTTTAATAACAAATATATTCTTTTAGGAACTTTTCTATACAGTTATTATATTTTAACATGAAAAATTATATGAATATCCAATTAAAATTAAAATATAACATTACAAGTTAAATTCTTGTAATTTTTCTTATTAAATTGTAAAACAAAAAATTTTGAATAAAACTAAATATTAAAAATTCTATTTTCTTTTAAATATGGGTAATTTATGTTGCAGAATTCAGATACGAAAAAAATGGGAAAACTTTACAAAGGACTGCAGGTTTATGACAGAGACAATTCAGAAGAAATTCTTCAAAAAGTGTTAAATAAAAGATTTGTATTATTGGCTGGGAAGGCTGAGTTAGTAGAAATCCAATCATTGCATCACAATCAAACTAAAAAGTGTAAATTCAGTATCAGTAACAATGACGTTTTGAGAGAAGCAGCAGCTATGCCTGTCCCAAAAAATTGGCCATATCTTTCCAGAGTAAACGATGAGTGAGTTGAAAATTATTTATTCTAAAATATTTTCCCTCCTAAATATTTTTCTGTTTTTGATATTTGCTTCACTTATATTTATTTTTTATTTTTTGAATTATAAAGATTATAACAAATATAAATAACTTTAATTACACAGAAGTAAACTAAACAAACTTATAGCGAAATCAGTTTAATCGATATAAAAAGAGTCATCATCACATCATATATTTTCATTAGACGATTGAAATTGCAGAAAATTTCAACTTTTTAAATCCATTTATAAAATTTTAGTTTATATGAAAGATAAAAGTAAAAAAAATATCTAAGGAAAAATAATTGATTAATTAAATAATAAGGAAATCACACGAGAGTGACTTAAAATGGAATATTTTAGTTATTTTTTTTTTTAAATTACACTTGACAGAAAGGTACATTTAATATCCTTTTTAACAAATATAGACATATATATCTAAGGAAAAACAATTGATTAATTAAATAATAAGGAAATCACACGAGAGTGACTTAAAATGGGATATTTTAGTTATTTTTTTTAAATTACACTTGACAGAAAGGTACATTTAATATCCTTTTTAACAAATATAGACAATATAGAATTTTTTAAGGCATTTTATATTAATTGTAACTCCAACAACAAAAAGTTATGAAGTTATTCGACCATTCATTTTAAAGATTACATCTCATAATATCGAAAAATAAATAAAATACTTCTTGAAATTTCTTATACATAATTTATATAAAAAATTACTTAAAATAATAGTTTAAAGCCTCAATTGGTGGTCAATTTTCAAAATTTTATCTAGTATTGAATTTTAAATTATTGCCCTTCTCATAATAATTTGGACAGAATAGAATCAATTCTTTCTTATCGCTGTGAGGGATTTTTATATAAATAATATAACAACATAATACAATGAAGTTTTATGCTAATTTTAAAAACATGGCAGCTTTTGTTGCCACATGCCATTAATTAAATTATAATTAACTTAATTCTATGGTATGTGATTAATGAATATGACTAATGTATTTAAATTGAAACAAATTATCTTACTCCGTTATATTTATTCAATTTTTCTTAATTTGTTTTATCCATTCTTTTGTATAAACAAATAAATTTAACATAAGATACTTTTAAAAATAAATTTCACTAAATTTTCGATATTTGCTATTTAATTTTGAAAATGAAACGTGTATCTTTGAAATTTAAACAAAGATATCGTATTTTGTCTATATTCTCATGAATAAAATAGTTTTTCATTAATTTATGTGTATAATTAATTAGAGTGATGAACAGTTTAACAATTAAAACAAAGTTTCAATTAGTTTATTATGATTTGAATATTTTTATGAAAATAAATACAAACTGATAAAAAATTCAATTCCGAAAACATACCGGAAAAATTAATTTTCAAATTTTTATTAAAAAAAAAAAACTGCAAATAGTTGCGAAAATTTCCTGAAAATTATGTAAAAAAAATAATAATAAAATATAAAAAATATAATATACAGACTTATTTGCAGATGCTTCACAAAAATTAATAGTAGAGTTAGTCATTAAATCACAATTTCTTGCTTATCGCAAACAATTGGATGATCATGTCGACCAGCTGATGTATACTATATCATTTGAAATTTTTTTCCTCAGATCGTTAATCCTTTTCCATTGAAGATTGATATCTAAAACAAAATATTAAAATTCTTTCAGTATTCTCAAACCTTAGAATCTATATAAGAAACGTATATTATGAATCAAAAGAAATTTTACTGTTTTAGTCAAAATAGAGAATTTACATTCACATAATTGCGCTTATAAATGTTTTTTCAAAACTCTATTAAACCAATGGCTATTTAATAGCCATTGGTTTAATAGAAGTTGCTTTAATAAGCTTTAATATAGCATTGCTTTAATAGAAGTTTGAAAAAACATTTATAAACGCAATTATGGGAATGTAAATTCTCTATTTTGACTAAAACAGTAAAATTTCTTTTGATTTATATTCTATTTTTAGTATTTATATTCTATTTTTTTTCCTTCCAAATTTTGGAAGGAAAAAAAAAATACAATATAAATACATTTTTATAAGATCATACTGTAAATGAAAACTAGTTTCATAAAACAATATGTGAATTCTCTGCTCTGATGAAACCAAGTTAAATATTTTTAATATAATAGATGATTTTCGAATATGAAGACAAAACTAGAGAAAAATTTCCACCGTTTAGATTAGAAAAACATTATTTAATTTTCAATAGATAATAATAGGATAATTTATTACATTGATAAAAACATTATACATCATTGTTTGTTTTCCGAATAATGGCAAAAGTTTATATTAATCTACCCAGATCGAGTAATTGTTGTTCCATTTATATTTAGTATCACTTGAGATTACAAATAGTCAATGTTTAAACAGTTATGTTGAATAAGTATTGATGATTGCAATATAAGGAACTAAAACTAAAATTTTGAAGTGAACATTTGCATCTATTTAATCATATTATTGAATATATTTAATACTATATTTTCATAGATGAGTCCATCAATATTTTTTAAAATAACTGTTTATTTTAATAAAATTAAATTGGAAGAAATATTAATTCTGACGATTTATTTTTGTAGAATTAGACGATATATTGAATCAGGACTGTTAACGCGATGGTTTAAATCGCATCTACCTCCAGATAACGAGTGCACAGTTATTAGTAGACCTCAAGCAGGAGATATACGAAAAATCGATGTGGAACAGATGTTAGGATCGTTTTACTTATTGGGACTAGGATGCTTATTTGCCTTAATAGCTTTCATACTAGAAGTTCTTTATAGAAAATGTCTAAAACGGAAAGAAAAACCGCCACCCGGCGAACAACGTCCCAAATCGGATGTTAGCAAAAAAGATATAGGATTGTTCGGAAAAAGAGCCCAGAAGTCGCCTTTCTTAAACCCTCCCGATTTGATCAAGAGAGATGATAAATTAGAAGATCAAACTAGATTAATGTCAGCTATGAGTCGACATCAATCTCCCGAACGGCCGGATTATTTTACTTACGGATCTAGATATTAAAAATATTAAAGAATTTATTTTCTTTATAATAATAAAAAATAAAGACAAAAGGATAAGAATAAACATATCATGCGTTATTATTAAAGACGTTAAAATCGATAAATGTTAACTTCGTTGTATATGCGCTAATCTGAAATATTTCAACTGTACACATTTTTTCATGAATACTGACATATGTAAAACATATTTTAGTTTATTCAGAATTAACGTTTAGCATAAAACATCGGAGATAAAATGAATTATGAAGAATTTGTAAGTTCATTTTCCTCGCATCTTTTCTGTACTGTATTTTCTAAATACATTTTTAAAGATGCTTAAAGGAAGGGAAATCTGTAAATTTATATAATTAAAAGCCAATGCTAGGATTTTATGTTTTGTTTGCGTCAAATCTTTATCACTCATCTAATATTAATTCATTCATAATTATATAAGTTATATGTCAGTTAAAAAAAGAACACAATTCATAAGTACAAGGAAAAAATATATATTCATAGATTTTTCCTAACAATATTCTGATGCAGAACGGTGTTCTGAAAAATTTGTGATAGCCGTATAATATATCTGATAAAAATATGCAAAATTATATAAATTTATCAAATTAAATATTTATTATAATATAGATCATTTCTTACTCTTTGGACTAAATAAAATGGGCTCTATTACTGAACGATTTTGTAAATAACTAAATGGTATAAATTCACATATATGTTGTCCACAACACGTCATGTTTTTTCCGTAAAAGAACTGCTCAATTTTTTAAGAAAATTTAAATCGGGTGTCTGTATAAATTAAAAAATAAAATTTTAATGTGACATTTTTAGCACGGTACGATTGATAATTGTATTTTTGAAGCACACTTATGTATCAATATTAAGAAATGTTATTGTAAATGTACAGATAAGGAATAATAATAAAATTATTTTAAAATTATCTTTGTGAATTTTAAATAAATATGTTTTTCTCATAAAATATTCTTAAAGATACGAAAATTGATATAAACTTGTAATTGAATATTTAATAATGGTAAATCATAAAATTTTGTTTAAATTAAACTAGATTTAATGTTTTTAAATTTATTCTCTTATATACATAGTAATTAAGTGTGAATTTAAAAAAAAATTAAAGTTGTATAAATAAAAATATTCATACAATAATTTATTGTAAACGTATATGCTTATTCACATCATGAAAATTTTAATTACATATTTATTTAAGCAGTTAAATACGAAAAGAAGGGCATAAACTGTTCAATAAAAATTTATTGATCATATTCAGTGGAGTGGTCGAGAAATTTCAAAGATAATTGTGTTTTGTTTAAAATTAAATAAAGCAGCTTCTTGAAAGCAATGAAAACAGATTGTTTTTGTTGCTTTGATTATTTTAATTGCAAATTATATTGATAAAAAACAAATTTTCAATTTTTGGCTTTTTTGTGGAAAAAATCATTGTTTATTCTGTTGTCATATTCTGTTAATTCTTTTTCTATGATTTTGACCAAATTTCCATAAGAATAATGTTAAATTTTAACGAACTTTATACTTCCGTAATTTTATATTTCTCTGGATTCTACACTTCATGTTTCTAGTGCTGATTACGGAAATTTTTCCGAATCTATGTTTCGTAATTCAGTTTTCTGAATCACAAAACAAAATCAAGTTATGGATTTCTTACTGTCAGCAGTGGTAAGTAGTAAATTCAATCTAAAAATATATAAGGAAACTATTCATTTTTTTCACAATTTTGTATTTTATTTGGAACGTAAAAATGTTCAAGTTACATTTGCTTGTAAAAAGACGTTATTTGAAATATTCCTAAAAAAAATTATTCTTATGTTCCGAAAAAATGTTCCAATGACATCAGACATGTCCACAAATAAACAATTATTATAAATAAAATATAAAAGTAACTGAAAAACAAAAATGCATATTTTAAAACATAATAGGGTTCGGCATAATAAAAATATCTCTTGCATAATAGACTATAGAATATTTTACATACTATGCAGTGAATATATTGTATAATGATCAAATGATCTACATTGTATACAATATATTCTAAGCGGTATAGAAATTTTTCCTAATGTTCTGAAAAAAGGCAGCAATCAAAATTCAAGATGGTGATCATTATTTTTTTTTAAATATTTACAATTTCTTCGATTTTCCAATATTTTGTACTAGTTTCTTCAAATTTAAAAGCGAAGTTTCATTATATACATCTATGAAAAAGCAAAATCAAGAATTACATGTCCACAAATAAACAATTATTATAAATAAAATATAAAAGTAACTGAAAAACAAAAATGCATATTTTAAAACATAATAGGGTTCGGCATAATAAAAATATCTCTTGCATAATAGACTATAGAATATTTTACATACTATGCAGTGAATATATTGTATAATGATCAAATGATCTACATTGTATACAATATATTCTAAGCGGTATAGAAATTTTTCCTAATGTTCTGAAAAAAGGCAGCAATCAAAATTCAAGATGGTGATCATTATTTTTTTTTAAATATTTACAATTTCTTCGATTTTCCAATATTTTGTAGTTTGTTCAAATTTAAAAGCGAAGTTTCATTATATACATCTATGAAAAAGCAAAATCAAGAATTTTAACAGATATTCAAAAAATATTCACTTCTCCGATAAAATAATTGTCTATTTTCACAAAAAATATCAAGATAATTACAATGTTATATTGCATTTTATAAACAAAATTTATTCAAATTAATATCGAGCTAGAACTTATTCTTGATTTATATAAAAATTATTTTTAAAGTTTTATAATTTTTAATTGTTGAAAATAATGTTTTTGTTTTTTTTTTTATTTTAATAGCAATGAAATCCATTTAAAATCTTGTATACCCCATTTTTATTTCGAGATGTTGCATTAAAAGTATAAACTTTGTATTTATTTCTCTTGGTTAATCATTACGGAAATTAAATTCAGAATTTTTACCTTCAATTTTTCGTCAGACTGTATTATTTTGAATAAAACAATAAAATTAATACAAGTTTTAAAGAGAGAAAAGAGCGTAATTAAATTTTTAATGCAGATAATGAAGTTACTTAGAAATGAATTAGTTTTATGAAACTTACAATAAACTATATAAATTAAATAAATAATGGCAGGCAATTATAATAAAAATTTAATATAAAATTACAGTTCGTTTAAAGTGCATTATTTTCTTAATAATAATTCTGTGACATTTATTATTTGCTTCGTGTTACACGATATCTTTGACAAGTTGTCATAGTATTTATGCTATATTTTACTTTTTATATAAAGAAAACACAGTGTAGTATAACTAGTATGATTTCCATTACATCAAAGATCTTTATCAAAATAAAATTTAATTAAATATTCTAAACTTATTTAATTAAAAATAGGGGAGATAAATTATTTAAATATTTTCATTTACTCATAACTCAGAAAGTTATGAGTTAATGAAAATAATATGTAACAAATATCGTTATTCGTCAAACGTACCATTATTCACCAAACGTGTTTTATTCTCTTGATAATTAATTTTTGACACCACTTATAAGGAATATAATTTATATATGAGATGCTAAATAAAATTTCGTATATTATTTGGTTGACACCTCAAAATAAAACTTATGAACTTTAAAATATCTTATAATAGTTATAGTTGCTCTGTGGATAATACCAGGACTTATAACTTGTCCTTAAAGAAGCACTATAGATACTTTAAATTGACTGAAGTGTTAATTAACTCCATCATATATTATTATGTAACTTTTTCAGATTATTAATATATAATCCATTTATTTTAAATGCTCTTACGATATATCCATTTTATGTTTATGAGTTTTTGTTATTTTCATTTAATCTTATTTGACTTTGATGTTTTGTGCCTAAGTACAGTATAAATCATCAGTCATATATTTTATTATTTATTTATATTTTTAATAAACTTTTTACGTACTATGTAAATTATTAAATTATAAGTCTAGATAAAGGTAGAATCATAAAACGTAATTTTACTGAAAAAATAAATTAATAAAACGTTTTCTTAATATTCAAAATTTATGCTGAATAATCATAGTTTAGTTCAATGCTGTCCAATTATAATGAATCTGAGGGCATTATAATTGGTAAAGGTACAACAGGAGTGGATGTAAATTTAATTTTTATTTTAACATGAGTTTGTTGCATTTGTGATATGATTGGAAAAAACGTAAAATAGAAAATGAAAATCGAGTATATCAGGAGCGGTGGGAAAATGACTTTTTCATCACAAATCACACGCTTTATTTAACGAATGTTTTCCTAACTTTTGCGATTTTGGTCGGAAAGTAATATCATCGTTTGGTAGTACTGTACTTATTTATATGAAACACAAATATGTATTAAACTATTACATATACTACTATTTACATTTTCTAACATGAAGATAGTAAAGAATCGATTCAGAACCTGCCTTTGAGATTCTTCTCTTTTACATATTCTGTGGCTAGCTACAACAGGAGTGGATGTAAATATCCAGCCCTTGTAAATGCTGCTGCCCGCCCTCATTTATTACATTAAATAGGTTTATTGTATTACCTATTTAATGTAATAAATGAGGGCGGGCAGCAGCATTTACAAGGGCTGGATATTTACATCCACTCCTGCTAGCCACAGAATATGTAAAAGAGAAGAATCTCAAAGGCAGGTTCTGAATCGATTCTTTACTATCTTCATGTTAGAAAATGTAAATAGTAGTATATGTAATAGTTTAATACATATTTGTGTTTCATACAAATAAGTACAGTACTACCAAACGATGATATTACTTTCCGACCAAAATCGCAAAAGTTAGGAAAACATTCGTTAAATAAAGTATGTGATTTGTGATGAAAAAGTCATTTTCCCACCGCTCCTGATATACTCGATTTTCATTTTCTATTTTACTTTTTTTCCCAATCATATCACAAATGCAACAAACTCATGTTAAAATAAAAATTAAATTAAAACATAAAATAAAATTAAAACAGAATCTCACAACAACAGTCACACAATTAGTGTTAGAAATCAAAAAAATAACAAAAATACAGTCACAATTCAAAACTTTAAACTGAAATAGCTAAAACTAAAATTGACGTGATTGAAAGTCTCATAAAAATGTGATGTCATTGATAGCTTGTTGATCATTAAATAATTACTAAAAATTAAGAAAAATTAATTAATTGAGTTAATATAATTCAATTTTAGGATTCTTTTTATTAATCTCTTAAAAAAGTAATATATAAAAGTGAAAAAAAACATTAAAAAGTAATATTATATCACAAATCGTGAAAACCTAGCGGGCCGCACAAAATGGTTTGGCGGGCCGCCTATTGGACAGCCTTGGTTTAGTTTCACGACGAACTGAGACAAAGAATTTTAGAATTCTTGATATCAATAATACATTAAATAAATCTAAAAAAAAAATTATAATCGATTTAGAAAACTGTTTAAAATCATCAGTGTATAACGCTCAATATAAACATCACTTAACTCTTATAAATAGTAATTTGTCAATTTTCATAATCATTTCTTAGAAAATGAATGAAACAGAACTCGAGATGTTTAATTGAATTTATTTAATTCAATGAATGATGAATTGTGGAACTTAAAATGGCGTGATTAAACGAATGCGTGATATTGAAGTGTGTTCTATTTAGAACAAATGATTTACATCCTGCTTCATCAGTTTTTCCTTATACAGTACTGAATATTGGCGGTTTAGTTTTTATTAAATTTTTTATTTCAAATCATACTTTATAAAATAACCTAGATTAACAGATCAAAAATGCTACTTATGAGTATTTTTCATGTTCAAAATTAAACATTAAGGGCTTTAAGTATTGGTAGTAACTATTTTAATTTTGTTTTTTAATAATTAATCAATAATATTTATATTATTTGCATTAAATTGTTTGCAATCTTAGTCTTTCCTATATCTTTCGTTATTTGGACTTTTGCTAAAGTAAAAGTGTTAGAATATAAAAGATACGAAAATCTTTTTGCATGATTTCTTTTTTTTTCCTTTCTTTCTTTTTTGCATCTTTATGCAATAAATATTTTTCAGATTATTCTTATCAATAAATTAGAATCTAAAATTCCTGTCCACATTTTAGTTTAACAGAAAATTAAACTATGTTAAATTATAAATTGTTCTTTGTCGAATAAATTAAATTTATAATTTGTGAAAATCTTATTTTATATATATTATATGATATTTTTTACATAATGTATACGAAATAAAAGGCAAGATTTTCAATTTATAATTTCAAAAAATGTTTGTCGGATATAATTGAAATATGCCATAATCTGAAATAATTTGCATGCTATTAATTTTATTATTACATGTTTTAAAGCTAATTATATACTATAATACGTTACCATCTGTCATTTCTTAATAATTATACAGTAATTTTATTGTAATCAAATGCCCAGTTAATATGCGTAGAAAAAATAATTCCGATTTTTTTCCTTTCTTTAGTTCTTTTTTATTGTTCAATGAAAAAATATAGGTATCCCTACTATTACTTGGTTTCTTATAGCACGGTTTCGCTCTAACACGATTTGAAAATTGCGGAAACCCTCATATAATACGGTACTTCTACAACACGATTTTTACTTAACACATTTAGAAAATTATATTTACTCTCCTACAACACAAACATTTTCATTAATTTTTTTAAATCCATACTAGGGACACAAAATACACACATAAAATGCAATCATTGGGAGATACTTTGTTAAAATTAATCATAAATGCAATTTCACTAGTTTACATGAGAGGGACGGTATATAATCTATTTTCGATTTCGATTTGAAATTGAGTTAATTGGCGACAATTGAGTATTTTGTGTTCTTGAACGTACAGTTCTTGGATAAAAGTAAGTTTTTATTCTTCAATACAGGAATGTGAAAGAGAAGAAAAACTATTTATTCATAAACTTTTTTGGATGCCGGTATATGTTACGAAATGATTGTTTTCTAGCGGGTTGTAATGGGTTACATTACAGATTTTGTAAAGAGACCAGAAGATATACAAACTTTAAATGCAGAAAAAGTTCAGAAAGTGAAGATGATATTGTTAAAGAAAAAATGTTTTCATTTTTAATGAACAGCGGAAGATATAATTATTAAATGAATATTATATAGGCTATATACTTTTCTTTTGTTTTACATATATTATTATTTTGGGTCTTACGTATATATTTTTTCTTTCTTCATGTTTCGTGTTATTAATATTCTTAATAAAAATTAAGTTTCTTATGTGGAATTAAACAAAGTTATTTGTTTTTAATTGGTTTTGGAACGTAACTCTCCTTTTTTAATTTGGCTCCAGATCGCATACATTACAGTAATACAGGTTTCACACAACACGCTGTTTTTTCAGGAACTTATCTACCGTGTTGTAAGAGGGATACCTGTACTTCAATATATTCAATATGGAATCATATTAACTACCATAAATTCTAAAATAATGGTTCGGTGCTATTAAAATAATTCAAGACATATTTATGTAAGAAACCATATTTAGCATTTTGTCTCTTTTTATTTCTAAAAAACATTGTATTCCATTTAAGATTTTTATTCATATTTATAATTACCAGTAAAATATTATATTAGTGTAATTATTTATTCAAAAAGATATATTTTTCCAATTTTATTAAAATTTTTTTTTATGAAAAACGTATCTTAATGATCAGAATCGATCTCTTAAGAATTCGAATCCAACACTTTTCTAATCATTGAGCTAACTATCTTTTGATATTCTCAAAGAGAAAACAAAATGTAAACACTGAATTTTCACTACACTTATGTAGTATTTTTATTATAGCGACAAAAATATTGTTAATTCTATTATTTACATTATTAATTGACTTTCCTAAGTTCATTTCACAGTTTATAAACATGAGAATCTGGAATTAATTTATTATAAACAAATACGAAAAATAACCGCAATTTACGGTATAAAAGCAGATTATTAAAAAATTTAAAATAAAATAGTTATAATACAACTTCAAGAAAAAATCAAGCTATTCGAATAGTAAGAATTTAATGAAATAGTTTTTTTTTATTATTATTATAAGTTATAGGAAAATTTTTTTTTCGGAATTAAATGCAGGAAGCTTCAGAACAAGAAATTTATATTAATTAATTATGAAGAGCTCTTCTAAATGTAAAAAATTTATTATGAAACCAAAGCTAGAAGTTTTTCAAAACTGATCATGCAGTACAGTAGTTGAGTATACCAATTCTAATTTATGTTATTAATATTATGAAAATCTTTTTTAGTTTAGCCAAAGCAGAAAAAATTATTTTGAAAACAAGGAGACAAGCTAAGCTGTATTCAAATAGTTTTATTTAAATTGAAAAATTAAATATGCATTAGAATTGGTCTGCTCAACTCCCGTAACTGATGATTAGCTTCACAAAACTTCTAGGTTTGGCCACTTTTTCTTGGACAGTTCTGGAATTGGCCATTGATTGTCAGGCACATCATGAATTGGTTGGTCAAAGTCTGAAATAATCATAGATTCTCATATATTTTGGACTGATCAAATCTAGAAGTGACCAGCCATTTTGCAAATTGGCTAGATTTCGGGCATTGGCCATAACAAATATATATATCACTGGTAAAAATTTTGAATATGAATTTCCAAGTATTTGAGAGTGACATTATTGATATTTTTAGGCACCATAAATTTAACTTTGACATATCCATTTTGTAGCTCAGATATAGCATTTTGTGATTTTGTAATGCTTTTCTCAATCTTCAAGAATTAATGCTCAATTAAGTGTTCTTTCCTGAATTATTCCTTTGTTGACTTCTCTTTGAACCCATCTCTAAATATCATTCAAAATAGTGGTAATGATTACAGATGCACAAATTTTTTACTTTCTGAAAAATGCAGAATTGAAAATTAACCTTTGCCGCTCCACTGCCTTGGTAGCCAAGACAAGCGCGCTCCTTATAGCGCTCCTATAACTCAGCAGCCAAGACAAAATTTAAAACACAAAAACTTTGTTATTTTTGCTTAAATTGAGAAAAAAATGGTTAAAATCTCAAATTCTATCATATTCTTCATATTTCTGTCATATTTCTCAAAAATTTGATTTTACGTTGATATTTTAATAAATTTTTAATTAACCATTTAATTCGAACCCAATCCGAATCAATTAAGACATTTGTGATCTTTGCACTCCCAAAAATTCAAGAACAGTTTGTCCGAATTTGTCCGACTTGCTCTATCATGTTCCACATTTCCTTCTTACTTGTTAGTTTATTCTTACTTCTTTTCTACAAATATCTTGATCCAATAAATTATAATTTGGGAAAGTTTGGCCCCTTGTAAATAATATGATTTTAGATAAAATTTGATAAATTAATTTTATTTAAAAATATATAAATTTCTATTTATGATAAATTAGTTTTATTTAAAAATATATAAATTTTACTTTTATCAGAGAAGCAAAGCAACCAATACCATGCTTGACAATTGATGCAGAAGTCGGTGTCCTAGATTGTGGTGGGAAATATCTAACTGTTTTCCAAATCAGCTGATTGTTTGTTTACATTAGTTATATTTTAAAAGACTTTTCGCTCTGTAGATCGTAACTTGCGTGAAACGGGAACTTTTCAGGTATGGCAACACTCCAACTGAAACCCATGTAAATCATTTTCCAAAGTACCGGTACATTGGTAATGTTATTGTAACATAATAGCGATTCAGACGAGAAGCTGTTGGCCTGTGCCTCGTTTGAATGCTGTGGTAGAAGACGCTGCATTACACATTGTCAGTCAAGCAAAGTGTGAGCCAAGTGTGAGTGAACACAGTCAATCAAGCAAAGCACAAGACAAGTGTGAGCGAACACAGTCGCACACACTTGGCTCATACTACGCAGCGCCAAGCCATTCAGCTTAGTTTGAGGTTCAATTTACGGCGTTACTTGCGATTTTCGACCTCAAGTGTCTTATATCACTTTAATCGCCTGAATTTCGTCTACTTCATAGTGTAGTTTTTTGAAGGAGATAATTTACACCCTATATAAGTTCAGTAAACTAAAAACTTGAAAATTATATAAGTTTGAGCATATCATGTATTTTTTATAATAAAAATCTGCATGAAAATTAATATAATTTGTTAATAAGATTAATTGAAAAATCAGCCATTATAATATAACAGGGGTAGTCAAAGTTCATGTCACTACAAGCCACAGAAGAATCTCAAATACTCCAAGAGCCACATTTTCTTTCTGGATCAATGAGAACAGCATCAGTTTTTCGGGGAATCTTAATAATGATTTAAAAAATTGTTTATTTCAGATGCATTTATTTTGTATAGATGCATACTATTTTTTACAATAGATTAAAAAAAATAATATATCTGTAATTTGTTTAATAATAATAATATATCTGTAATTTGTTTTAAATAAGTATTTGCTTCATATTTATTACAGTGGGTGATCGGTTAATAAACATAATCCATTCCAAGACAATGTTCGTTATCCGAATTGTTCATTAACCGATCATCAATTTAAAAAAAATAATATATCTGTAATTTGTTTAATAATAATAATATATCTGTAATTTGTTTTAAATAAGTATTTGCTTCATATTTATTACAGTGGGTGATCGGTTAATAAACATAATCAATTCCAAGACAATGTTCGTTATCCGAATTGTTCATTAACCGATCATCAATTTACCATAGGTTTTTATGGGAATTTGATTAATTCTTTCCGGAGACCTAAAAAAATAACAAATAAAAAATTATATAATTTCTTACTACGTTTATTTATATGTACATATGTATGTATTTATATATACATACATAATCTTGCATTTTCATTAATATGTTTATTTTCTGATAAAGAATCTGTCCAATATCGATTGCTTTTCTCTCTCCTTCAGGATTTTTCGGAAGTGATTAATAGCATTGTCGTGGTAGAGATCCCCAAGCCTATTGACCTCAATTTGGTATGGGTGCCATTCTAAGACCAAAAAATTGTCAAATCTCTCTCTTACCTTCTTTAATAAATCTTTGATTTGTTTTACCTTGTCTCCAAGTTCACTTTAATTGGGAAAAATTACTGTTCTTCCATCCTTACCCATAAGTCCATGAACACGCAGGGTCTAAGCCAGTCATTCCGTTAGGTTAGTTAAGCTGAAATATCCTCATGGAATATTTTTAACTGGCGAGTGGTCACTTATAGAGCCACCATCATCACAGGCTGACCAACACCCATGATGACCACTTATAGAGAAAATATCCTCATGGAATATTTTTATTTGGCAGCGGCCACTTATAGAGCCCGCCATAACACAGGTCTCATGCAATATTTTTATCTGGCGGCGGCCACTTATAGAACCGCCATCATCACAGCTGAACAATATCCCATGATGGAGTCAACCGAAAGGATGGGTTTCAGATCCTTCCTGAAAAATTGGAGGAATGGGACTCCCAGATCCTCCAGAATGTTAAGCCAGAGCTATACCATGCAGCCATCAGGCTGATCTGTCATTCCATCAGTCTGCATGTCCCACAGTTTGTTCTGTTCTGTGCTCGTTAACCGAACATAGAAATCTTTCAAAAAAGTGTTCGTTATCTGATTTGTTTGTTATCCGAACTGTTCGTTAACTGATCACCCACTGTATTAACTTTCATGGTATGGAGCCACACTGAAGTACCAAAGAGTCGCAGTTTGGTCATCCCTGTTATATAATATCAAGAAATATTCAATATTTAATTAATAATGAAAGGTTAACTCCAACTTAGTTAACTCTTATCGTAATAATGCCAATACATCCTGATCAAAAATGTAAAATTATTTTATTTTAGTAATTATAATAAAATCATTGTACAAATTTTAATTTTAAATACATAAATAAATTTATTCTTTATATATTCTTGTATTATTTTAATGTATTTTTAACATTTTTTATTGTAATTTAAAAAATAATTTTCTTCATTTACTTAAAAGAAATTTTAATGTATTTTTTAAATTAATAATCCTAAAAAATGGAAAAAATTACTTTCAGAATTTCGGCTATAAAATAGTTTGTCATTGCTAAATAATACAAATTCCCTTCACAATTTATATAAAAGGCATAACTTCAATGAACATGTATTCCAACTTTCTTTCATTGATTTAATTAATTACTGAAAAAAAAACTCAAATTCATTGCAATTTAAAATTAAAAAATGAAATTTATTTAATAAAATAATTTAAAACAAATTATAATATAAAGACATAATTTTTATTAATAATGAAAATAAATCTGTCAATACTTTTCCAATTGATGAGGATGATAAGCACTATTGATTGATAAAATAGCATTTTCGAAATCATGATGAATTTTTTAATAAACAATAAAGTGCTATCAACTTTAATGAATAAAATAAACAGCATATCAAAATAACTTTAATACCACGAAAAATTTTTAACTCATATTAATTAAATAATTACTTACATTATACACCTCTAAGATACAAAATGTAATGATTAAATTGTAAAAAAGTTTATGGCGTGCTTTTATATTTACAAGCACTTATTTATCATTCATCACCACAATCAGAGATTCATTATCTACAAACATTTCAGAACAACATAGCACGAGTTCCTCATCCTTTATCACTTCACAATATCATCCACACGAAATCACAGATTACGCCGGTAAATCGTCCAATAAGCACTGTTTTATTAAGATCTCAAATCCATCCAATAGAAAAATGCGTTTTATTTTTGGATTATCAACTGATCTTATCCATGATTTGATTCGATTAAATTTTGATATTTATATATTTTTAATAAATGCTTCTATTACCGGTAAATCGTCCAATAAGCAGTGTTTTATTAAGATCTCAAATCCATCCAATAGAAAAATACGTTTTATTTTTTGGATTATCATCTGATTTGATCCATGATTTGATTCGATTAAATTTTGATATTTATATATTTTTAATAAATGCTTCTATCACATAATATTTAGAAAAATATTAACAAGAACTTAATTAAATTTAGAAAATATAAAGCAGTATGTGTTTATTCTGCGGATCTCAGGTTTATTCGTATTGGTTACCGCCGAGGACGTTTAAATTTAATTCCGTAGTCACCACATGTATGTGTTTATTCTGCGGATCACAGGTTTATTCGTATTGGTTACCGCCGAGGACGTTTAAATTTAATTCCGTAGTCACCACATGGGTTACCATCAAGATTACCATGCTACGAGTATATATTTATTTATTCATTTATGAATAGAGAGACAAAAGTTGTTAATATATATCAGTTCTATAAATATAAAATTAATTAAAATTTCAATTAAATCCATTTTCTTAATTTTTAATCCACAAACTTATTTTCACCCTTCACCAATCCTATGCTTCGTTACACTTTAGTGAGAACTGAAGTGAGAAGCTGAGCTTATTATTACAGTATTGCATTTTTTATCAGTGACATTTACCCATTCTTGCAGTTATCTATCGATGTAGTTACCAATAATGCGGTCACACTATTAATGCATAAATAAGTATATTATATTTATTTCTGTTAAAATCTATGTATAAAATAAATTCTCGATATAATAAAGGATTCAGAGACAAGCTCATTATGTACTATTTACATGATATGTATTATGAGAAAGCTATAATTCCAATCAAGTGATAAAACTATTGCTTTGGACAATAATGATTTTTATTATCTAATTTAATAAAAATTATAAGCAATATTAATTCAAGCAATTAATGCCAATCTCATAGCCTAAGCGCTTTAAATTTGTCAAATAATCAGTGCAAAAGATTCAAACTTAGGTTAAAAACACTGAGAAAACTTTGATAGAAATTATTTCCTTTTATTAGGTATTATTATTAATTCTGTATCTAATTATATAACAAAACAAAAGTGTTCATAATGTATGCAGTCGGACTTGAGATCTAAATAGATGATCAATCGAGTAAAACAGATTCAAACTTAGGTTAAAAACACTGAGAAAACTTTAATAGAAATTATTTCCTTTTATTAGGTATTATTATTAATTCTGTATTTAATTATATAACAAAACAAGTGTTCATAATGTATGCAGTCGGACTTGAGATCTAAATAGATGATCAATCGAGTAAAACGAAAGTATTTCTAATAATTTTGGAGAAACAAGTTTTTAATTATTGATAAAAGTTGTACACATGTTAAATGAAATCATAAAGTTCATCAAGTCATCAAGAGTCACCATCAATCGGCCAAATGACTTGGGTGGAAGTATACTGTGCTTTCATCCTGGAGGCCAGGTTCAAATCCCGGTCTAAAATCTCGATTTTTCAGGAAGGGACACGGGTCCGGTTCATTGAATCCTATTCACCACCCCATAGTTGAACTCACCGGAAATATGGGCGATCCGTAAAGGGCATTAAACCCCCCTCCTCTTAGTACACATCGGATAGAAAGCGCCGGGTCCGGTTCATTGAATCCTATTCACCACCTCATAGTTGAACTCACCGGAAATGTGGGCGATCCGTAAAGGGCATTAAACCCCCCTCCTCTTAGTACACATCGGATAGAAAGCGGCGTTAAACCACAGAAAAAATAGTTAGCCCTGTCCGCCTGCGAAAATGTGATGCATTTCTATTTTGGAGAATTCTGATTCAATTTCCAAGCCGTGTCCGCCTGCGAAAATGTGATGCATTTCTATTTTGGAGAATTCTGATTCAATTTCCAAGTCCCACACCTCTAGATTTTCCTCAAAAGTGGTCCGGGCTCGTTGAATCTCGTCATTTATCTGATGTGATGGCTAGTAATGGGCACTGAAATTCCCCGTCGCTTAATGCCTAATAATAGAAAGCAGCATAAAATTAACAAGAAATGCATATTAATTAATTAACTTTTAATGACGCGTAGTAAACTAACGTTATATCACGCGGTCATTTGACTGAAAGAAATTATTATTCACTATGTGGTAGAAAAAATTTTAAAATTCATCACTATGCTGTTGTAAGTTTAAATTATACTATATTGATCGGATTACAGCTTAGAAACACTTCGAAAGTTCCGTGTGTAGAGCGGAATCATACCTACTTGATAATATCCGAAATATTTTTTAGTGAATCCTTATTGACATCTTGATCTCCATAATATTCTGATCTCCGAAGCAATATGTCGGGTTCAGTTAACCTTCTACCGGCCTTCTCATTGATTAAATTGTTGTGTAGACCGGAATCATACCTACTTGATAATCTCCGAAATATTTTTTAATGAATCCTTATTGACATCTTGATCTCCATAATATTCTGAACTCCGAAGCAATATGTCGGGTTCAGTTAACCTTCTACCGGCCTTCTCATTGATTAAATTGATTTAAAGTTGTAAATTAATTAATAATATTTATGGAATATTTCAGGGTCAAATAATAGAAGTCAACATAAAATTTCTATAGAATATGATATATTTATACGGAAAGAAAGATACTGTTAATAAAATAAATTCATTACAAATAACAATATTCGATGAAATCTATCTATTACTATCAGCTGGATCAGTTTATATAAATAATTTAAATACATGTACTTATAAATATTTTGAATCGAATGTTTCATTACATAAATAAATGTTGAATGTAGATTTATTTATGTTTTGTTTATATATTACTGTATATATCATTAGTCTATGAGATGATAATATTTTAAAGATACAATACTTAAACGTGGTGTCGTGTTTTATACCGACAGTTACCGTATGTATCCGATGACGAACAGACATATGAGCAAAAATGGCATCCATCAACCCCTCGATTATAATGGAAACTATTTTGATATATTGATACAATATACACTACTTATCAGGGCCGGCTCCAAACAGCCTGCAAGGCCTACGGCGCAGGCGGGCGCCGACTTCAAGGGGCGCCAAAACACATCCACTTTTTAGCCTACTAATAAATTTTTAACAGAAAGGTTCGAGTTGTTGCAACTTCATAACACTTACTTTGAATTTTTATATAACATGAATCAACTAGCAACGATAGATAAAGAAACACTCTTAAAAAATTGCAACAATTTAGAAATCCATCTTACGGACGGTAATCATAAAGACATTAATAGACGTCAACTATTTGATGAGCTTTGTGCTTTGAAAAATTTGTTCAAAAATTAACTCAGAATATTGAACAATCCCCTCGACATAAATTTCTCCATGTTAGAAAACTTCCTTTTCCGAATTTTTATTTCCCTCAGATTATTCCTTATCAGGGCCGGCTCCAAGCAGCCTGCAAGGCCTGCGGCGCAGGCGGGCGCCGACTTCAAGGGGCGCCAAAACACATCCACTTTTTAGCCTACTAATAAATTTTTAACAGAAAGGTTCGAGTTGTTGCAACTTCATAACACTTACTTTGAATTTTTATATAACATGAATCAACTAGCAACGATAGATAAAGAAACACTCTTAAAAAATTGCAACAATTTAGAAATCCATCTTACGGACGGTAATCATAAAGACATTAATAGACGTCAACTATTTGATGAGCTTTGTGCTTTGAAAAATTTGTTCAAAAATTAACTCAGCATATTGAACAATCCCCTCGACATA
>AYEL01082457.1:0-59544 GCA_000484575.1 Olivierus martensii
ATTTCCACTGGCCGATTATGTACATTTTACAAGATTTTAAGTTCTCTGCTCATACTTATTTTCTTATCATATTATAAAAGGTGACTCTGCCACTTATTTTTATAATATGAATTTGCAGGGATAAAAAATATATAAAAAGAAAATAAATTTAAAAAGTAATACATTTATTAATTTTTGTGGTGGGCTCAATGAATGGGCTTTAAAGGAGGCTGTCGTTAAATGCATCCCACGTGTAATTCGGCCGCATAATTAAAATTAAATTAATTTGCCTATTAAATCTTATCTTTTAGCTGATGGCTGATCCAACTTCCTTGGGCTGACCGCACCATGGATGTAGACGCTCGTGGTGGTATTGAAAACCGCCTAGTCTCACTAGGGATATATTTCGAGGACTTCAGTAACCCTATCAAAGGCTATCCAACATCCATAACGAAGCAACTGGAAAATTGAAGAATAGGGTTTAACGGACAGAGCCATACCCCATTCTGAAAAACTGTAGATATGGGTCTCGGATCTTCTACGGTAGCAAGTAATTATTTTACCAGCAGCTATTCATATTTATGTTTATTAAAAGAATGCATATAATATTTAATGCCTCATTTTGTATATAATAAACAAAAATATTTATTTTGAGAAAATTTATATAAGATAAGTGAATTAATTCTAGATCGGAGACTGACTGCGAATAAGAACCAATTTACGATTTATAATAATAATAATAATTTTTGTTAACAGATGTCGCCACTTTCCACTTAGAATCGTATTGAGTGGCGAAGCCAAACAAGTTCTGCTCAAGGACGTGCCACAGATATTCTATAACTACGGAGAAGTCAGCTGGATTATAGAGAACAGGATTGACAGTGCAGCTCGGACGTCATTAATAAATTTTTCCAAAGGATGGAACCTGTGTCCTCCAGTGTGGAAAGCCGAAACATTCTTAAAGAGTCCGTTCGATTCTTGTGGAGTTTACTCCGCTTTCTATCTAATTGGTATTAAGTGGCAGAATATTTTATTGCCCATCAAGGGCTGCTCAAATCCCTGGTGGGGTCAACTTGGTAGGTAGAGATGGGATTCAGTGAACTGGGACAGGACCCAGGACCGCATTTACCATAAGGCGCATTAGGCCCAAGCTGGGGCTTCACTTTCTATGGGGCCACATTTTAAAACCTTATTCCTCACATACAACAATATAAAAACAGCCTAGTTATACTTACAAAATAAATTTTTTTTTTAAATATTAAATTCATAATATAAAAACTAGACCCCGTTGAAAAATTTATAAGGCCTTCCCCTTCATAAATTTGGACACATTCATAACACATATAATTCTTTATATTTAGAAAAGATAATATTAAAAAATTAAAAGAATTAGCTTTGGACATAAAAATGTTCAGAGATCAAAGCTAATGATACCAATATGAAAGATATACAGGTTTACGAGTTAGGCCGAAAAATCATAGTCCTTCTGAATATTATATACCATGCTCTAGTCATTCCTTAAATTTAATTGGCAATTATATAGCTAAATCCTGTCCGGAAGCAGCGCAACATTTTTGTTTTATTCAAAATGTATATAATTACTTTTCATCTTCAACAAGATGTGGTATACTTCTTAACATTTAGAAAAAGCATAAAATAAAAATTTTAACAGTTTAAGACAAAGTGAAACCAGATGGTCCGCAAGAACTGGTTTTGAAACGTGGATATAATAAATTAAAGAGGCATTACTTGATCTAAACAAGAAAATCTATTTCTAAATTACTGAGCCCATCATTGGCCGAACATTTTGAAAATTTAGATAACAGCATTTTTAATAGTTTTGCAGGATAAAATTTTATAACGAATATATGCTAATAACTTACTTGTCACTTGTACACTTAGTAAATTTCTACAAGATCCCGATATGGTTTTTTAACTAATAAGTTGTTATAATCTTTAATTGATTTTGTTTTAGTTATAAAAAATAGTTTTGCTGATTTAAATGAAGAAGCAAATTTATTAACAGATGAGACAAAATTTTAAAATGAGAAGAAAAGTGCGAAAAAACGATAAAAAATAATAATAATATGTGGGAGTTTCACAACCTAACGATGAGATTATTTTCGCGATTGAAAATAATAAAATAATAATGATCTCAAGTAGAGATCATCTATTTCACAAGAGAGATTAACAAACTTATCGCTTATTGCTATTGAAAATAATGTATGTTATCAGTTAAATGTGAGTGATTTAATTTCAAAATTTGTTAGCGCCAAGATACGAAAATTAAAATTGCAATAAATATGTTATGTTAGTTATGTGTACTTTTTTAGAAATACTCCTTATTCTTGAAAGGGAAGGGGCGTTACTTTTGTATTTGCAGGCGGGCGGCGAAGACCCGAGCGCCGGCCCTGCTCCTTATAGCAGTGTCATTTAGTGCGAACAAACAAAGCATACAAAAGAGTACTGTATATATACTTTGATATACTATGTCGAGTACACCATACAATATATCAGGGGCGGACTGGCCATAAGGGCGTTCTGGCAAATGTCAGAAGGGCCGGTGCCGTCGTAAGAATATGGGCCGGCAGCTGATATATCCGTGCGGCAAATTGTCCTAATATCAAGTCTAACTAGTGGGCCGCTATCAGGATAATGCCAGAACTGAAAATATGTCCCAGGCCGACCCTGCAATATACATTGATAATGATGAACAGATGTTATGGATACTAGAGTACTTTGTGCATCCTGACGAATGTGCCTGAATTATATTAATCACATGCTTTGATCTTTGTAAGATTTAAAATAGTAAGTTTTTCACTAGTTAACAGTAAAAAATTGATACTTTCTTGAGATTCTGATACTTTATTTGTCGGAATATAGTAGACCTCCTCTTATCCGGCCTTCGCTTTAACTGGGCACATTTTCGTCAAACTATAAATGGAGAGAAAAACGAATAAAAGAGAATAAGTCATTCAGAAGGGAAAAAAGCGTTTGAAACTGTGGTAAGATATATCAAACAGAGAGATGATTCATCTGCTATTGATATAATTCTTATGAAAAATGAAGTGAATTGGTTCAAAAAATGAATTCAAATCAAAAGAAAAATAAAGATTACTGATTTGGTTTAATAAACATTTTTATACAACATATTTAATTTATAAACTTATAAATGATATTTTGCATATAAAGTATTTTAGGATTAATGGGCCATTCATTTATCCGGCATAAGGTAAGGTCCCATAGGGGCCGGATAAGAGGGACTCTACTGTATAACAAACTTTTCTTTCACAATTTAATTTCATCATTCAAAATATAAATCAAGATTTTATCATTATGTAGATTAATTTTGTAAAAATAATATTTCTTATGTTTATCAATATTATTTTCAAGTTTAATATTTTGACACGTTTTAAAAATTCGCACATTTTTCTTCGAATATTAACTATCAACGATTATTGAATTATTATTATAATTTAATAATCGTTATTAACGACCCCTGATGTAGAAAATAATTTTTTTTTTATCCAAATATTCATTTCAATAATGGTTTTGTTCCCAATTATTTCGTGTTTCATCCATAAGTTCATTGTTAATTGAATAAAAAATTCGTTTTCCTAATCAGTATCTATTACGATCGACTAAATTCAGCTACAGTAGTAATTTAATAATAATCAATAAAATAATTATTCAAATATGGCATTTAAGCTTAATTTAAATTTGTTAGAATGGCCACGTACGTCATACTCGATTCTGTGATGAAACTTAAAAAAAAAAAATTTTTTTAACTCGTTGCTATGATGTAACATTATTGACTCGTACGAATTGTCTCACCAGATCAGTGGCGCGCTACATGCACTTTTTGAACTTTACATATGATTCAGGCATTTATCAGTTGAATTTATCAATTATGATGTAATTACTTGGATAAATATAGACAAAACACTCAATTTTGTGCTTCACAAATTCGAAAAATTGGATTCGGTGGCCACTTTACTGTATAGTACTTAGGTACTTATATCCGCATTTATTTCTAGAAATAAGAAGCGAAATATACTATCATTAAAAGCAATAAAATCTATATTTTTAGACATGTAATAAAAAGCCACAAACATCGATTAAGTCTACCATGAAAATTTTTTCAGATAAGATGATGATGCCATCTATGACAATTTATTAGAATTAAATTTAATTTTTAATAAATTTAATTCAGTTAATTATTAGATTTTATTATTATGAATTTAATATAATTTATCAAAAATTAAATAAAAACTTATTAAAAATTAATTTATTAAAGTGTAAAATAAAAAAAAAAATAGTTTTATCTACGATGTGAAATTCTATAATAATGAAAAAACAAAGTTAATTCATTGTATTTCCACTGGTCGATTATGTACATTTTACAAGATTTTAAGTTCTCTGCTCATACTTATTTTCTTATCATATTATAAAAGGTGACTCTGCCACTTATTTTTATAATATGAATTTGCAGGGATAAAAAATATATAAAAAGAAAATAAATTTAAAAAGTAATACATTTATTAATTTTTGTGGTGGGCTCAATGGATGGGCTTTAAAGGAGGCTGTCGTTAAATGCATCCCACGTGTAATTCGGCCGCATAATTAAAATTAAATTAATTTGCCTATTAAATCTTATCTTTTAGCTGATGGCTGATCCAACTTCCTTGGGCTGACCGCACCATGGATGTAGACGCTCGTGGTGGTATTGAAAACCGCCTAGTCTCACTAGGGATATATTTCGAGGACTTCAGTAACCCTATCAAAGGCTATCCAACATCCATAACGAAGCCAACTGGAAAATTGAAGAATAGGGTTTAACGGACAGAGCCATACCCCATTCTGAAAAGCTGTAGGTATGGGTCTCGGATCTTCTACGGTAGCAAGTAATTATTTTACCAGCAGCTATTCATATTTATGTTTATTAAAAGAATGCATATAATATTTAATGCCTCATTTTGTATATAATAAACAAAAATAATTTATTTTTAGAAAATTTATATAAGATAAGTGAATTAATTCTAGATCGGAGACTGACTGCGAATAAGAACCAATTTACGATTTATATTAATAATAATAATTTTTGTTAACAGATGTCGCCACTTTCCACTTAGAATCATATTGAGTGGCGAAGCCAAACAAGTTCTGCTCAAGGACGTGCCACAGATATTCTATATCTACGGAGAAGTCAGCTGGATTATAGAGAACAGGATTGACAGTGCAGCTCGGACGTCATTAATAAATTTTTCGAAAGGATGGAACCTGTGTCCTCCAGTGTGGAAAGCCGAAACATTCTTAAAGAGTCCGTTCGATTCTTGTGGAGTTTACTCCGCTTTCTATCTAATTGGTATTAAGTGGCAGAATATTTTATTGCCCATCAAGGGCTGCTCAAATCCCTGTGGGGTCAACTTGGTAGGTAGAGATGGGATTCAGTGAACTGGGACAGGACCCAGGACCGCATTTACCATAAGGCGCATTAGGCCCAAGCTGGGGCTTCACTTTCTATGGGGCCACATTTTAAAACCTTATTCCTCACATACAACAATATAAAAACAGCCTAGTTATACTTACAAAATAAATTTTTTTTTTAAATATTAAATTCATAATATAAAAACTAGACCCCGTTGAAAAATTTATAAGGCTCTTATTCCTCACATACAACAATATAAAAAAAAAGCCTAGTTATACTTACAAAATAAAAACTTTTTTTAAATATTAAATTCATAATATAAAAACTAGACCCCGTTGAAAAATTTATAAGGCCTTCCCCTTCATAAATTTGGACACATTCATAACACATATAATTCTTTATATTTAGAAAAGATAATATTAAAAAATTAAAAGAATTAGCTTTGGACATAAAAATGTTCAGAGATCAAAGCTAATGATACCAATATGAAAGATATACAGGTTTACGAGTTAGGCCGAAAAATCATAGTCCTTCTGAATATTATATACCATGCTCTAGTCATTCCTTAAATTTAATTGGCAATTATATAGCTAAATCCTGTCCGGAAGCAGCGCAACATTTTTGTTTTATTCAAAATGTATATAATTACTTTTCATCTTCAACAAGATGTGGTATACTTCTTAACATTTAGAAAAAGCATAAAATAAAAATTTTAACAGTTTAAGACAAAGTGAAACCAGATGGTCCGCAAGAACTGGTTTTGAAACGTGGATATAATAAATTAAAGAGGCATTACTTGATCTAAACAAGAAAATCTATTTCTAAATTACTGAGCCCATCATTGGCCGAACATTTTGAAAATTTAGATAACAGCATTTTTAATAGTTTTGCAGGATAAAATTTTATAACGAATATATGCTAATAACTTACTTGTCACTTGTACACTTAGTAAATTTCTACAAGATCCCGATATGGTTTTTTAACTAATAAGTTGTTATAATCTTTAATTGATTTTGTTTTAGTTATAAAAGATAGTTTTGCTGATTTAAATGAAGAAGCAAATTTATTAACAGATGAGAAAAAATTTTAAAATGAGAAGAAAAGAGCGAAAAAACGATAAAAAATAATAATAATATGTGGGAGTTTCACAACCTAACGATGAGATTGTTTTACATGGGAAAGACAATTTTGTTATTAATAACTTTTAATGTCATTTGCAATAAACTAATTTTGGAAATTAATGAAAGAGCTATTTACACATATTAGATACATTTGATATTTTTTGAAGAAAGATATAGATCAAGACAAGTGCAAGACTAGTATTAACAAAATTTTACTAACTTACGGGACTGATATTGGCTCAGGAAAATTTATCGATGAGATTAAGCAATTTTTAATAACGATAAAGGAAGAAAATTCTTCAATTAAAAATGTGTACAAATTTGTAAACGATGGGCTAAGAGCTACTTTTTGAACATAAAAACAATTTTAAAAATATTTTTGACATTGCCTATTTCAAATGCAAATGCTTAACGCTTGTTTTCAATATTGAAACAAATAAAAAAATGGCGTAAAAAGCTATTTGCACCCAAATAAATCAACTGATATGTCGTTATTAAGCATTGAATCAGATGTAATGTATTTGATTAATTGTGATGACATTACAGATATACAGTGGCACCTTGGTTAACGACGGCAATCCGTTCCGGCGGAACCGTCGTTATCCAAAGCACGATTCCCCATAGGATTGATTACCGTCGTTATCCAAGGCGCGATTCCCCATAGGATTTAATTGAAAATTGTTATCCAAGGCGCGATTCCCCATAGGATTTAATTGAAAATTGATTAATTCGTTCAGGCTCCTTCCCTCAACCATAGTAAATATTAAAAATGCAGATAAAACTAATTTAAAATGTCCTAAAAATATGGAAAATATCATTTATTATAATTACTACAAAAAAGTTAACATTATTAATAAAATGAATTGTTCATGAAAACAGTTTTTAATTATCAATCTCACCAGAAGGACAATTGGCATGAAAATAGTTTTTAATTATCAATCTTCACCAGAGGACAATTGGGCTCCAAAAATAGTTTTTAATTATCAATCTTCACCAGAAGGACAATTGGGCTCATTTCTGAGTTTTTTTGAGATACGAACCAGTAAACACTGATTAGCAGCTTATAGATTCAACGATTATTATACAGATGAGATTTGATTTTGCCTTCTAATGGCGAACGAACAGTTGACACGCATTCGCCGATTTATTGTGTATATGAACTGCAGGATCTCGTACAGACTTTTTCTTCTTCTAATGGAATCCAAAACTGCGACGTCACACCACTAGCAGATGTCAAGTAATATATAACACAAACAAACAATAGAATCAGACTTTTGGCAGAATTTAAAATAATAATCGTCTAGAATATCATCTTTAAGAAACTAAAAACTAGTGAACTGTTGCGCGTCTATTATTGAATTAGACTTTGTTCGCAGAATTTAAAATAATAATCGTCTAGAAATACTTAAATCAGACTTTATTTGCAGAATTTAAAATAATAATCGTCTAGAAATCATCTTTAAGAAAACAGAATTTAAAATAATAATCGTCTAGAAATCATCTTTAAGAAACTAAACTAGTGAACTGTATGCACGTCTATTAATTAAATAATTTGTTTTCGTTACTGTATGTTAATTATCATTTACTTAAATATATTTTTATATGGTTATAATTTTATTAATTTTAATAATGATATTGTCGGATTTGAATTGATTGTTAAAAAAATAACGTTTGACTGAGCTAATCAATCACGTGGTGCGATGACGAGCTGTTTTATAGAGCTCTATTTTGTCGGAAGTTCACAAGTTGTTAACCGAAGCATGCGTCGTTAACCAAAACATTCTTCCTTTTCAAAAACTCGTCGTTAACCAAAATTGTCGTTATCCGAGGCCGTCGTTAACCACGGTACCACTGTATTTGCTAAAATCAAAACTAGAAAAACCCTTGTTATTAAATTTTTTAATTTAATTTTGAACTGATTTATTTTTATATTATTATTAATGCAAATACATGTATGCCAATGCTGTATTATTTTTATTAAAATGAGTTATTATGGAAATGCCGACTTTTATTTTCGATAAACTTGAAAAAAATGAATGAATTTGATTAACTGAAATAGACTTGTTCTTTTGAGGCCTCGTAAGGATGATGCGCCTAGGGTCTCCAAAAGTATAAATGCGGCTCTGACAAGATCCTTCCTGAAAAAATTTTGAAGATTCCAGAAGTAATCCGGATCTTCCGGAGCGGAAGCACAGTATGCTTTAAATTTCGACCATTCACCAGATTAATAAATGTGAGTACAAGAGATCCCTAAACGGCACTCCCTCCATTTAAGCCTAATTAACTACAATTTTTGTGTTTTGAACGATTTTATTTAGCTTCAAAATTAATTTTCTCAAAAAAGATAGTTTTTCATTTCGCCACATTTAGCATTATTAAAAATAAAACGGAAGTAGAGTGTGAGAGAACAACTAATGACGGAAGAACATCCGCGGACGAGGAACAGATTTTTGTAAAGGAAGTTCCTCATCCCAGAAATGAAAATGAATCACAACTATTCGCTATGAGATATATAAAAGTATTAAATTCCTGGTTGAAGGAGGTTCCCGATTGTAAATTTGGCGCTCCTGGTCGGGTTCCCGTTGGAGTTTCTGCCGATATTGAATCCCCGATCCGGGATGATACGTCCGTTATAGAAGAAGGAACTTAGAAGAGGAATACCGAAGGAAAATGGATTAGAATTATGTAAAATGATGATACAGACAAGAAGTAAAATTCGTTCACTGTGAAGATGGGGATGGGATCTCTTCCACCCGTATTTTCAACATCTGCTAACGAAAAAAATGCCATTCCTGCGGATAAATTCCAAATCTCTTCAGAAGTTGATATAAAGAAAATACAAATAAATCATCATTGAGAAGATTCACTTTGGAGATTCATCATCGTCATATACTTTCATTCTACTTCCTCAGACAAGGTTAAGCTAACCCCATAAGCGGGGTTAGCTCCTTTTTGGCTTTCTCACCTTTTGGAGTAGGTTAATCTAAATCGTTTCGGTATTTTATTCGTTCTAATTTCAAGAATCTATTATAGACATGGTATTCTAATTACTCTTGATTATTATAGTGAATTTTTTTAAATCATATTAGCTGTTATTAGCATTCTGTATACATATATTTGCTGTAGATAAATTGATTTTGCTTATTAACTAAGTTTCCGAGTCAGTCCTCCATTTCCGAATCCCTGCGCCCCTGATCAACGTGTCCTTATTCCAAATTTTCGATTAAATAACACAATCTCGGCCGACACACCCGTTGCGCCATCCTTACTTAATTATTATCATCAAAAAATGGTACTTCTAAATGATTTAATTTTTCATATAGAATCATTATCCACGAAATCGTTCTTAAATTTGGTTTTATCATTTTAACAAACAAACGTTCTGCCTGATATGATCGAAAATCGATCGTTTTCAATACGATTGCTTACTTAAAGGATTTCAATATATTGTATTTATTTCATCTAAAGTCGATAATATTTATCAGAAATATTGCTCCAAAACATCGAATGAGTAACTAATTTAAATATAAATTTAATGCAGCGATATACAGGGTATATACTGTATCTATATAGTCCATGTTCTTGCGTTAATATACTATTGCACTTTATTTATTTATTTAACGAAAATTCTGACAAAATTATCAGATATTTAAGCTGATATGAATCACATCATCAGTACGATTGCGGTCTTCCGCGCACTCCCATCACATGAACTGAAAATTATTTCCTTGTTTAGGCAGTCCTCAAGAAAGCGTATTACATAATTAACAGTTACACTATTAAGATTGTCACAAATAACAACATTACGCGTGCAATTACGTTATTAACTTATATGTAAATGAATTTGCATAACAATTTTTACTATTTTTTGATAATTGTTTACAGTAATGTGTACCACAAAATCGCAAAAGTTGACCTCTGCAATCCCCATTTAACAACTACCCAAAGAATCTCATGCAAGATCTTTTGTGTAAAATTTAAATATGAACCTCAGTTCATATAAAGACAGCTTAACGGATACATAATTTATATATATATAAAAAAAATTGTAATATTTCAATATCTCATGTAATCCTGTAATGTTACTATCGTAAAATTCCCAATAAGCAAGCTGGCAGGAAACTGACGAATGTTTATAATCGAACGTATATTTCCGTAAGGTATTTGAAAAAATTTGTACAGAACCGATTATAAAATTGTTTTCTTAAGTTCTGCAGTGTATTATTTCTCCCCGTTAACCGATGGCAGTTTACGAAGTCCACAGCAAATACAAAGCCCAGCTTAAACTTGAATCATCCTGTTTGTATCAAGAAAATTAGTTGATTGTATTGATGTGAATAATAATTTAATGCTCTCTAATTTGAACTTCTTTGTTTGATTTCGTATACTGTTGCTAAAAGTAATTCAGTCCGCCATATTGGGACAGGATTAATGACAGTAATGAAGTTAAATATACACATCTGTCTTGAATATTTTTACAATTGGAACATTTTGTTCAATCATAATTCGTGGTTAGGAAAAATTCCGAAAGTAATCCACTCAGATTTAATCTTTTAACATCTTGTTGAAACAAAAAGGAGATAAGCTTTTAATATAACAGAAGTTAAACAATTGTATACTTAGTTCATTTAATGATTCTACTAGTTTAAAGTGTTTGGTTTACCGTTAAACAAAGCCAAACACGCTCGAAAACAGCGTAAATATTTGTCTAATTTCTATTGATAAGGCCGAATCTTTAAAAGCGGTGAATGAAATAAGTTCAGTTTAACCAAATGGATGCATTTTTCTGTGTACCTTGTTAATGTTACAGTGATTCTAAAGGGAAAAATGAACATCTGATTGATAAAAAGATATATAGAAACGTGTATAACGCACATGTATCTTAGACACGTGTCCATATAGGCTAACATTGTTATTAGTTCCAAAAACTCGATTAAACTTCTAAATTAACTCGGTTTGGATTAATATGGTCATATTCTGAAATTGATTCTAGATTAATTATAAATTTCTTCTCAAAATTATATATTTAAATCCTAAAAAAATTAATTAATTATTTTTCATTTTTACATCATTTCCTGTAAGAAGCAACATCCTAATTTCAAGGCTAACTTGTTCTGGTGGTTTTCCGTTTAAAAAATATTTTTATACTAATATTTTTCTCGTTTCATTAATTGCATTTTATTGAACACGAACATCAACAAAAGTATTTAACGAAAACTTCTGTAATGTAGTCATTTGTACACAGGAAAAACTATGCGAAAAATTCAGTTTACTGTAAAAATATGAACTATTTTGTAGTCAGACATTTTTTAATACTCAAAAAATAAATCAAACTTCTTAAGTTACCATATAGAAAAGGATAAAAGAGTAAAATGAGTTTAAATCGAGGATAAAGACACCCGCTTGTGAACAAAGTTCAAGAAAAAACTTTATTTAAAGCCCTCATTAGTAGAAAAATGGTATACTCTTACAAATTTATTTTTTTAAAGAAATTTTAACATCGAAAATTTATTTTGTGCGAATGGTTATATAAAACAGATATCATCAAAGAGTTTCTTATTCAATATTGATGCCATTGAAGACCTTGAATGAACAAAGAAGGAAAAAAAATTAAAGGTATATAAATACATACTTCTTAGAAAATAAAAATGTCTAACCTTCAATTGATTGAATTTTAGAAGTGATTTATATTAATAGTCAAAAACATAAACAAGAAGCGAATAATATAGTTAAAACAATAACTTAAAAGAATATTATTTGTATTCATTTCTTGTTAGAACAAAGTTTTATATAAATGTTCAAATTTCAAATGAACATTTATATAAAACTTTGTTCTAACAAGAAATGAATATAAAAATAGAAAAAGCTGTAGTTAACATTATTTTACGCTAAATTATGTTAATAATAAAACAGACAGATCAGAAAAAAATACATTTTGTTGACATTTATATCGAATAACGACTGATATATAATGTTTAATTAATATACAGCACGTACTTTTTCCTGTGTCAGCATCTTTCTTCGATACCATCATCCATTCTCTCGCGCAATGCGTGCGATATCGAAGTACGGTATTCGCATCCACAGAGCGAAAATTTATGAATGCCATAACGAAGTTAAAAATCACAACTAGGTAATTAATACCTTAATTTGAAGTTATTTCGAATACGTTTGTTTATTCTAACCTCCCCTTCATCAACGTGTTATGAAGAAAAACATGTTGGTTATAATGCATATGTATATACAGTATAACCGGTATTTCATGACGACGTCTTCTAACGTGTATACAGTACAGGTTAAAGAATACATATCATCAAGGTGCTGATAATACCAATAAGATAATAAATCTACTACAGATATAATTTAGAGTTTTAGAACATCCAGTATATTGAAAGTTTACTAACATTTTTATAACTTATAATGCTTTCTGATAAGCAAAATTTTGTATAGGAATATGATAAATGGATATAATGGGAAACAATTTCGTGATGACGTCTTTTGACGTAAAAATTTCACGAATCTTTTTTTCTATCATATCCTTTACTAAATGGGGAAATTTTTTAAAACTATGTGAAATCATCGTGTCCGTGTACATATCCCGTAAACTGAACAATTACAAATTACGTTTCAAACTTAATTACTTTATCCAAGCAGTTAAAACTGTTTACATAAAACAATTAAAATCGATATCGCATTTCGAAACGATTCATTCATAAACACTTAATAGATTTTTCTCAAAATCTACTATAAGTACGCTTTATATAGAAAAATAAATCTCAAAAAAAAAAAATAATTTTTCATTTATTCACATCATAAAAATCGTATTAAAATAGATAATCTTTCCAATTTTTTTTATTTAATACGCTTCAAACTTTTTCAACTTTATTAGGTCACATGTCAAAGAATAAAGTTTTTTTTTTAAGTTTTTGAAATAGTAATAATTCGCAAATTTTTTTTCATTATTACAGAACCGCTGAACAATTTTTAACTGAGGAGGATAAAATGTCAGATATATTGTCTCATGTTTGATATCTTCATTCATTAATCTTTCCCAGAGCGAGAAGACGTTCATCCCACTGTACGTCACTTCCTGTTGACCCTACTGCAGACTTCGAGACAAATATGCGCCGCATTTTTTTCTCTATACAGAAAATATTTTTTTTTTTTTAAATTCGGATTAATATTAACATAAAGCTTTTAATCGTAATCAATGATCAAAATAACAACTATATAAAATTCCTTTCGTTTAAATGAGTTTTTCCTAAGTGTCACATCATAAAAAGAACCAAAATTTGAGCTAAAAATTTATAATTTTTCGCAAGTTGTCAACTTATTAGTTATTTCACATTCGAAAGTAACAGTAAAATCGACAATAACAGATACAGTACGTAGAAATGGCAAAAATATAAATTGGAGACACGTGATCCACTTAAAACGTAAATTTGTTTGGATCAAATTTCTATATATAAGTATGCATTGATGCAAGTTTCTACGAAGATGAAAAAGATAAAAAGATATAGGCCTATTTGATTATTAAAAACATAAATTTTATATTTCTAAAAATTACTTTAGAAGACTTTAAAAGTGGGAGTGATTTTTAAAACTTAAATGTCATTTTTATGGGTTTCATTTTTAATGGTGACAATAAATATTTACTTTAACACTATTTAAAAATAGTGTTAAAGCAAATATTTATTGTCACCATTTTAAAATTTCGTGTTAAATTATTAGTAGTTTTAAACGAATTAAGATTATTTTCGTTTTTTTTTTTTTAATTAAATTTTGAACAAAATTCGGTAATACAAAAATTAAAAAAAAAATTTTTTTTCCAGCCAAAAAAAAAATAATTTTAATAAGTCTTCCACGAAAGTTAAACAGATTTGACCTACTACTGAATCGAATTTAATAATTTTTTCTTTGGAAGAAGAAAAATATTATATATTTTTTTTTTATTGAAATTCAATAAGTGTTATATAACCGGACCCAAGATCCGAAAAAAACGATTAAAAAACTTTATGACGATAATTTTTTACTGATTCAACATAGAAAATTTATTCTCCATCTTCCTGCCATATTTAACTCTTAAATAAATAAAAAATATTAAGATAATTTATAGATAATAAAAAAAAATATTTGGAAAATGATGATTAAAGTTTAAAACTCGGTGTGAAGTGCTGGTAAATTATCCAGTCCGTTACAGTATTTATTTAAAAGGAAGATTGATCACTATAAACTTTTTAAAATGTTCAACATTAACAATAAGTAATTTATAACTTTTTTATCACCATTATTATCTATTTATAGCATTTCTACTTTCTTCAGTTAAAAACTCAAACTGTGTACCAATGAATTGTATATAAACATTAAAATGCTGTAAAAAAGTGAACGATCATATAAAATCGTATTTTAATAAGGTATCGCTAATTATCTTTAATGAATATAAAAGCGCAATAAATGAAAAAAATTAAATAAATAAAATATACAATAGAATAATAAATTACATAAATATTAATGAATTAGATTTATCCAATGAGGTTTAAGAAAAGTGACATCATTAGCAAACTCTAGTCAAACGACCAATCGGATAAGTTTCGGCGTCGTATTACTTCACTACGTGCAATAGGTTGCAACTTTAAATAAAGGAGAATCCGAACTGTCAACTAGCATCAAATCTATACTTCCAACTATCATGGAGTGTTCGCAACAGCTCTATGCTCTGCTCATCATTTTTATTGTGGTCACTAGTTGTACAGAAAGTAGGTCTCGACACCAAAATAGAAGACACATGAACGTCGGCCGAATGGAACACGAAATGTCGTTGGCAACAAAACACATGAGTAGGATTGAAAGAATGGGATCGTGCAATGTGCCACAACCACGTGCTATTAAGGCTCAGGATTATCATCCCAACTCATCAAGGTACATTCCTGCCTGCACCATACTTCACAGGTGCGAAGACTCCGGATGTTGCGAGCATGGCAAAGTGTGCACTGCTATTGAAAAAGAAATCGTCACGCTGCATTTTTTAACGTTCGAAATAAGGAAAAATACTGGAAAGCTTACGACGACAGTAAAGAAACTGCAATTTGATAATCACACAAGGTGCGGCTGTGCTGACGAAGAATCTCTGTTTAACGAACTGTCCTAAATTTTCGGGTTTGCATTTTTTTTTTCATATGACGAAATACGTTTGTAACCTAGTCCGACATTCATCATATTTAAATTCTGTTATTTATTAATTTATCATTCCATTTGTGTGTTATTTATATTGTATGTTCAAAGAAAAATCATTAAAAATATTTTTTATATAAATTTTACTGAGTATTTATTTTATTTTTAAGATAATGTTATCATTACTTGGATCGATTTTTAAAAGTCTGCTCTTGTGACGCGAAGAAAAATTTATTACAGAAAAGCGGATCTATTAATGACTACAATCCTTATACTAAAATAAACCTACTTTCAATGGCGACGTCAAAAATATTTAAAAATTTTATAGCGTTAAAATTCCAAATACTAAATTTATCTTGGTTAACAAATTGTTTAAAAATGATATTATTAGTGTCTTTAAAACTATTCAATCATTTCTGATATTTTTTCACTTACAGTATATCATTTATTTGTATAATGCGCGCATTTTTATGAATTATCTAGAATTCTAGATATTAAAAAGATTTTTTTTGTTTTTGCTGAAACATAAATTACATCTAAAAATTATTGTAGATTTTGCATCAATACAATAATTTTTGATATTGTAATTTATAGTGTCTTTAAAATTATTCAATCATTTCTGATATTTTTTCACTTACAGTATATCATTTATTTGTATAATGCGCGCATTTTTATGAATTATCTAGAATTCTAGATATTAAAAAGATTATTTTTTTTGTTTTTGCTGAAACATAAATTACATCATCTAAAAATTATTGTAGATTTTGCATCAATACAATAATTTTTGATATTGTAATTTATGTTTCAGAAAAAATTACTAAATGATTTTTTAATTTCAAGAATCAAAAAAAATTAATTTCTAGATTTTGCATCAATTATATCTAAAGATATTGTGATTGATACAAAATATGCATGTAATTTGATCATGAAATTTATTATCTAATTAATTTCTAGAAAAATTCATATGATGTCTTTAAAAAACAGGAAAAAATTCAAGCGCGCAATGTTATAGTTTACATAAATATTTTTTTTGTTTTTGCTGAAACATAAATTACATCATCTAAAAATTATTGTAGATTTTGCATCAATACAATAATTTTTGATATTGTAATTTATGTTTCAGAAAAAATTACTAAATAATTTTTTAATTTCAAGAATCAAAAAAAATTAATTTCTAGATTTTGCATCAATTATATCTAAAGATATTGTGATTGATACAAAATATGCATGTAATTTGATCATGAAATTTAACATTATCTAATTAATTTCTAGAAAAATTCTTATGATGTCTTTAAAAAACAGGAAAAAATTCAAGCGCGCAATGTTATAGTTTACATAAATAAAAATACTACAAAATTTTCAAGAAAGTATCTATTAATAGAACGGAGAAAGAAATTACGCGAGCAAATATTATATTGAATACCTAAAATAGTTAGAACCATCGTTAGCGATAGTAGGAACGTCTTGAGAAGAATGATGGCATCACTTTTAAGATAAGCGCTTCACCCCAAAGTAGTGTACATCAGTATTTTCTCACTGACCCAAAAATCAAGAACTGTATCTATCAGCTTTGGCTAGAATTACAATTTATATATCCAACTTTTAAGTTATATAACTCGCCGTCTTTCTTAATGTCAACATTATTCGATATTGTGATTAATAAGATAAAGATTAACGTATCAATTTTCTTTTTTTAAACATCATAAAAAGAAAGCGAAATATTGGTTTATATTTTTGACAGAATGCATCCGAAAGTATGAGATAAGATAACAATATTTCTTAGTAGGAATGCTTTCTATCAATGTAAACAACATTTGGATCTGAAGTGGGAATATATATCTTCTCGATTTGTTTCGTAACAATTTAGAAAATTCCTAATTAAACAGATAGTTCAAGTAAACTGTTTAGGAAGATAGTGTTTGCTGTGAAATGATGCAACGCAGTCTTCTATGGGGAGCATCTTAATTTAAGAGGTTTATACCTGTTTCTAATGATGTGACTGTAACGATTTAACTTAGACAGAAGAGAGAAATATTAAAATTAAAAATACTTAACCGCTTGTAAGGAATTTAAGGATGTGGTTATTTGCACGTTTTTACGAAATTTATTATTTTCTTTATAGTAAATAAATTACATAAATTTCTATTGAACGTATATTATTATGTCCTTATTTCTATTCTTGTTTCATTAAGACAAGATTTATTAAAATAACTCTCAATATAAAATATATTTTATGCATTAAACTGCAGAAAATTTTCACTTTTTATAAGAACAATAAAAATTATCTATATTTATTATATTAATTTAATCTATAAAACTTACTGGAATAATAATATAGCTCTTTCCAAAATATATGGAGTTTTATTATGACTTTGAATCATTCCAGAATACTTGAATTTAAACTATTATTTATTTAAATGCATATAAATTATATATTTTATTATACATATAAATATTTAAACGTATAAGTTAATTTTACTTTTATATAAAAAATTTCCGTCTGAATATTTCACTTAAAAAATATAGTTAAAATATCAATTAAATTTCATAGTTCTTCAACTGAAATTATATTAAAAATAAATAATTTCTGAAAGTATATTTAATTGTATAAACATTTGGAGAATGTTAAATTTCAATTACAGTATTAAAAATAATAAAATATCTAACTTTAAACTTTTTTTTTGTTTTCTAAAAATTATTTTTTGATTTTTAAGCATTATATGTATATAATAACCCCGTTCATACTTTTCTGATTTAATCTAATTGCTGTTTGATAGTAACTTGTAGAATCACGTCATATCTGGCCATATTTTAATTATAAGAAAAATCAAGAATTACTATAATGCTGTTTATAACTGCTAATGGAAACAAATTGCCACCTTTTATTATTTTAAACAAAAAACTGCACCCAAGGAAAATTTGGTGATGGAAACAAATTGCCATCTTTTATTATTTTAAACAAAAAAAACTCTACCAAGTAAAAATTTTCCTAAGAGTGTTATAATTCGAGCACAAAGAATGCATGGATGACAACAGAATTGATGAAAGATTGATTAGAACATGTTTTAGAGAAGATACCTAGTGCTATTTTTTTTTTTAAAAACAAAAGTGATAGTATATCTGAAGAAGATTCTCAATAAATTAGGTAGCTTATTTGTATATTAATACCTATTTAAGTAAATAAAAATTTATTTTTCAATACTTATAATAATTCGTTTTTATTTTTTTCCAATTTTCCAACTTTGAAATCCTACTGTGGCTTTTTTTCCCGATTTTTCAATTTTAAAATCCTACTGCGGCTTAATTGGAGGCAGCTTCTAATTTTAAAATCCTACTACGGCTTAAATTCGAAGTAATATGGTAATTATATAATACAATATAGTATTACCCTGATTTTATGTTTCCAGGAAAGAAATGAAAATGGCATAAAATGAGAGAAAATATAAAGGGAAAATCAATTTATTCAAAATATACAGTTACCCTGAAGTTTTATGATAGTGTTTAATGTCAAAACAGATAGTCCTTTACTGAGAAGCATGCTTGTTCCTGTATATGAATTCATTATTTTTAAATAGAAATTTTAGTTTTAAGCAACAAAGCTTTTTTTCTTTCTTTCCTGCTATTTTAAATTGAAATTATAAACTATATTTGTTGATTTTTAAGACTGGAAGACACACACACACTAATTTTGGAATGGTAAGTTTGAAAACTCTTAAAAAATTTATTGTTAATACAATGGAAATTTAAAATTAAAAAAAAAATCTAAAAGCCAATATAAAGAAGTATAGGATTATTACTCTTATTATTTTATTATTATTCAACTTCAGATTTGTTACTGACATGATCATAATTATTCTCATTATCAATAAATCAAAATATTCTCTTCACTAGTAGCACTGTCTCTCTTATACAGGGTCCGGCAAAAAGATCTGATGGTTTTTAATTAAAAAATAACGCACTTATTACAAAACCTTTAAACATGTTTATTTATGCAACATATTGGGGTTCATGTGCCATTTAACAGACAGTAACACAAACCTTGAAAACAAAGTCTTAGGTTGTGAAATGATGAAATCTTGTTAATTTTGAAGTTTATCCATGAAACAAGATAAACATTTTTGAAAATCAAAAATAAAATAAATTTTCTAGAATAATGCAAATTTCATTTATTCAAGTTTTAAGTTTAACAATGTAAAATTTATAAACATCCCAGAAAATTATTTTTTACTAAAATTTCGAATTTATTAAGGAATAACATTTAGAAATTTGGATGAATACACGATTCAATATATTAAAAGGCAGTTTCTTTATTTGTATAATTTTAACAATGAATCATACAAGATAAATTGTACGACAAAAATGCAATTATTAGAATGACTAGAACTCTAATGAATTTCAACATGCACAGCTTTTTTGAGTCTGTATCAATTCTCCCATTTCTACTTTCAATCCTGGTCTTCCTCTTATTTTTCCTGGCAGATGAGCGTTATCTACAGTTTTTTGAATTCTTTTCATCACAGTATCTAATAAAGTTTCAAATACTTTCGAAACATTCTGTTCAGTAGCGGTACTGGTTTCAAAATAAGGGACTCTGAAATATATTAACCATAACTAATTCTTAATATAATTTTTAAATATCTTTAACTAAATTATATAAACTATAACAAATTAATAGCAGAGATACAAATTCAAAAATATATATTATACATTATCAGAAATTGTAAAAAAAAAATAGTAATAAAACTTCTAAAATATTTTAGGTGAAAATATTTAAATAGATTTACAAATTATACCTGTATTTATGCAGAGATACTCTAACTTAACAAACTAACAAGAAAAATATATCGACTGAAATAGTGCCAGATTAACTAATAGACAAATAAGAATAAATATATTTTTAAAATAAATCTTTAATAATATAGAATATTTTTGTTATTATTTTAAATAATACAGTGGTGCCTCGCAATTCGACACTAAAGAAATTTCGTCGCTGAAGTAATGTCGAATTAAGAAACTGTCAAATTGCGGGACAATATTTCCCAGATAATACTATGTAAAATAGATTTATTCGTTATCGGTCCCCATCCCACTTCCCTAACGGGTGAGATGAGGGTGAGAGAGATACACTATATTATTTACTTTATTATGTATGTTTTACTATTGTATAACACACTAAATTACAAAATACACCATTTTATCAATTTATTAGTTCTTAGATGTTGGAATGAGGTCTTCCAGCAGACACCTTAGCATCCATAATCTTCTCTCTCTGTTGCAAAACGTTGCCACAGTTGTCCTCGGAACGCCACAAAAACATCGTGTTTATGCAAATAAAATTTTATTCTTATCCTTGACGGGAATATATAAAAAAAAACTATATATAGTTTATATATAATATATGGCGGCAAACAAATACGGTATATTTATATTAGCATATTAGAATTTTTTAAAATAAATCTGTAAATATCTTACTCATAATTATCAATATTCAAAAATTTAAAAAATGATATTAGAGCGTGTTTATTCAATTCGTAACTAGAAAGTTTGCTGGCTTGAAATAGTGAGCAATGATTAGTTTTTCAGTTCAGAGTGCTGTAATCGACCCATCTCATTCGTATATCTCATCCCTATTCTTAGTCAGAATGGACGCGTCCATTTTTAGCTTCCACTATGCAAGTTCGAACTGACAGACTTTATAACCGATCAAATTCTGTTAGTAAGCTCAGCCCCTGCAAAGCAGGTGACTACCTTTTTGGAACGAATTGTACCTATCTGTGTTATTTTTTTTTGTATTTACAGTAATACCATGAATACAAAAATTATTGATTAGTTGTTTAAAAACATTATTATAATGAACATAATGCATATTTTTATTACTCGACAGGAAATAATAATTTCATTGTTATTTTCTGTAGAGAAAATGAAATAAGACAAATTGAAAACATAGCTAACTCTCATTCATTATTACATAGTTGAATTTAAATAACTGAAAGTGCCAATTTTTTTATTTTTACGGACAAATATTTTAATATTTTTATTAGTTGAAGTTCAACATAAAATACGAAGTAAAAAATTTTAAAAGTTGAAAAACACAACTAGATAGCTCTTATTTATTTTTGCAAAGTAGGCTTTTGTGGCATTTAGAATTACACAAAATGTTATTCTTTTTGCATCAGCATAATTTAGATGCACAATGCTTTGTGCATTGAAAGCAGGTTTAACCCATTGAAAACAGGTACTTCTATTGCTGCAGGTTGCAGCCTTCCTCAATAAGATTTGTTTATCGTTGCAGACAATCTCTAAAGATAGAAATTTCTGCTGGCAAATATCGAATACTGAGGGGAATACATGAGAAATGAAGACTTTTGTTTTAACTTTTCACCATTTTGGATTTTGATTAGTAAAAACTAGAGATTCCGGACTTTGAATAAGAAATTTTCAGCATTTTGAGTTTGGCCTAAGAAATACTAGAACGTGCAACAAGCATTAGGATGTTCTCATTTTGACTAGGAAATTCTAGTATTTCTTGAATTTGGATTTGTCCTGTAACATATATATCTGTTTTTATGTATGTATATCTCAATTTCTTCTTTTTTTTGTTCTATTTTTAATACTCTGCAGTATGAAAAAAGATTTTGTGAATTTTTAATAAGGTATTTATAAAAATATCTTATTAACTCAAATATAAGAAAAAAATATTAAAATATAGAAGCAATACATATTTGAACTCTAAAATAATCCTAATTTATAAGCAGATATCTCTACTGGGAGTCTGTCAACTTGTTAACATTTTTAACACAACTAAGTATTGGGTAGATTTATGATATATTTTTTACGTAAAATTTCAGTTTAACATATATAGTATTTTAAAATTGTTAAATATCGTTCTCACAGTGGTGTGGTGATTTATTAAATATAAAGGTGACAGACATAAATAAAATAATATTAATGTCTTCTTTCAAGGTAGGTTTTTATTGCGAGACAGTTAACTTACATAACACAAGTAGAAACTGCGATCAAAAAGAAGAAGAGAGGGAAGGACAGCAGTCGTCCCCTTATATAAATGACGATTGAAGTGCCACCAGTAGAAGTGTGCTAAATTTAATTTCTTCAACAAAAATACTATACAGGTAGGCCTCGAATAGTGCGAATTCGATTAGTGCAACTTATAAAATTGATACCGTTTTTCGGTTAGTGCGAGAAAATATTTGATTAGTGCGAGTTGTAAACACAGACCAGTCTTACTAACAAAGCTATTTTTATGATGTCAATTAACAAATTACCGTTAATTTTCAGTTAGTAAAACCGAACGAGGAGCAGTCCAAGAAGGGTCACACGATTTTGAAGGGGTGAAACATCAGAAAGATGGGCTTTTTCCGTTAACTGTTTAACATTACTGTACTATTATTTAGCTTTGCTATCGTATACATACAGTAGAGTACAGAATTTTCTCTTTTAAAAAGTATCGAAATGGATAAAAGGAAGAACACTTTTGATGATAAAACAGGAAACGGAAAAAAGAGAAGTGATTACGCTACAGCAAAAAATGGATGTGATTGAGCGACATAAAAGCATTCTTTGTTAAATTTTTTTAAATAAGGATATCTTTACAAATTTATTTGCCTATTATATTGCTGTACTACCGATATTATTTATTTTCTTTTGTTTATTATCTGATTTCTTTATTTAAAATAAAACTTGTGAAAAAAATTTGTTTTTGTTATCTTTTGGTGTCGTATTCTGCTAATAAACAAATAGAAAACTTGTTAAAAATTTCTCATTGGTTCATTAACTTCGCTTATTAATGCTATCTGGAACTAATTTACTGATTCAATAAAGTTGCAATGCTTAATTGCAAATCGGCCTATTCACTCAATTCTCGACCCAGAATTGGCGGCCAGGCGGCGCTCAACTTCCGCTTTCGATTCGCTATTTTAGTTTTGATTTGGCGGTTGGTTTGATGATGATATGAGACGCAATTCCTGGTAAGTTATTAATTTAGATGATGAACAATGATGTAAAATATGAAAATAAATATTTCTTAAACAGTTAGTGTTAAGTTTATTGTGGTTATTCATCGTGAAACTTAGCTAATGGCCGGAATCTCACAAAGCAAGAACCAATTACCATATTTTCCATAGAGTTAATACTTCGATTAGTGTGAATTCGATTAGCGCGAGAAATTCGTGGAACCAATTATTCACGCTAATCGAGGCCTACCTGTATAATATAAAAGTAGAATGGGAAAACACTAAAGTGATTAAGCAACTACACGACACAAATGAACTAAATGTAGCAGAGAAAGTACAGATCTTCATAGGGAGCTGTCAAGGAAAAGTTATAAATGAAAAACAAACAAATATTATTTTGGATGTGTGGAAGTTTGCCTTGAGTGAGGTTGTACAACATAGCGGGGATCGATAATATTGACAAGAGTGTAATCGTGCTATGCATATTAGAACATTCAAGGATCTATTTTTATTATGTATTATTATAAAAGGCTTAGTACAGTAAATGCAAGATATTTATAAAACTGATTTATTTTTAAACAAATTACAATATGAAGAAAATATTGTATTTTCCTGGACAATTAACACAGTTTAAATGTAGCAAAAAATTGTTATTGTTTATATAACAGGTAGTTATTTTTTTATTATTTTTAGTATAGATGATGGCAGCACAATCTACAAAAATAAATAAAATAGTATACAATAAAGTGATGAATTATATGCCAGGATAATGATCTGTGTTTCTGGCTGATTGGTGTTGACTGATTGCATTTCCATCCTTTACTATAAAATTTTCTTTGCATGTGTTGGTTTTGGTCTTACTTTTCTATTTTTAAGTTAATAATACTTTGCAAACAATAAAATATTTTGTTTTAAAGTTCCCTAATAATTGTTAATGGATATATATTATAATAAAAAATCAAGACCAGAAAATAACACTAATTTTCCTAATTTTCTTTTCCAAATCTTAAGAGGAAAATTTTATATGGGAGAATATTTTGTGACTAAATACAGTAATTACTTAGCTAATTTATAACATTATTTCAAACAGGAATGATTATGTTATAAAATTAATATAAATCTTTTTCTTGTGTCAAACTTTTTATCAATTTGAATGTATTTTTACATAACACTTTTTTTGGCCCGCCAAATATTTTGGAATTTATATTTTGGCCCATCTAGGCAAAACTTTGGGAACTGCTGGTTTAGAATAACAAGATTTAAAATCAAAAGATGAAAATATATATAAATAACAAGATGAAAATATATATATTATTTGAATAATTGAAAAATATATTTTTTTCAGCTTGCCAGCATGATCAATTTATGTGTGATAATGGTTTTTGCATTGATGCTAATAGAAGATGTGATAGTTACAATGATTGTCAGGATAGCTCAGATGAGAAAGATTGTCGTATGTATGATATTTTTTAGAAAATTCAAAAATTATATTAGCATAATTTACTATTTTATATTAAATAAAAAGCTATAAATTTTAATTTGAAATTATCTGTTATGAAGTAGTAGTATTAATTTAAAACTATTAAAAATTAAATTATTATTAATTTGCTTAAATAAATTTGTAATACAGGCATCTGATGCATTAAAAAGATAATGTTTACTTGAAAAATGTAAAACAAAAAAAAAAAAAAAAAAAAAAAAAAAAAAAAAAAAAAAAAAAAAAAAAAAAAAAAAAAAATCTAATTCCTTTTTAATTATAATATAAAACTTTCTAATTGAAGGGTTTGGTGCAAAAACCAGTTAAGTCCACTTTTGATTGAAAATGAGTTATTGTATGAATCATATATAAAAGCACAATGATAACTTATGATTCTATTTTGGTTTATATTTTGTTGTCCTGTTATTTACGTCCTGTTTTACAAGTCGTATGTCAAACTTTATATATTTGATGCAAAAATCGGGTAAGTCCAAATTCATATTCATATTCTCGAAATGTGCTTTTTGTGACTTAACTGGTTCTTGCACCAAATTCTTCAATTGGTTTTGGAATATAAAAGAATCATTGATATTTATCTATATATAACTAATGACAGATTTAAATTATTGGATCCCATTGTCATTTGTCCATGATTATCTTCTAAGTATTGTACAAAAGTATTGTATTTTCTCAATTATAACAGATCCCTGACTTACACAATTAATTCATCCAAAAAATTTCTGTGTAAATTGAAAACTGTGTATCCAAAAATGCAAAAATTTGCTATACATGAATGGGTGCATTAGTAAACAGAATGGTCAAATGGAATATATGAGAATATTTTAAGCATAGATAAGACAGTTTAATGCCATAAGTGATATTTTTACAAAAAAAGTAAATTATTTAACAAATTTTTTGTTTGCATTTTAGAGAAATTCAAACAAAAATAAAAAGACTTATACATTCACATATTTTCAAAACTGCATAAATTGAAATCACATAAGTAGGGGATGTACTGCATAGGTAGTTCTCACTTTATGAGTTCTTGTAGATTGTAGGAATTAGGGGCTTTAAACAACCCTAGCATTGCAACCACCAGTGACTTATTGTGCACCCCTAACAGGATCATCCCATAAGAAGTTCTGGATTAACCACAGAAGACAGTATCTTCTTCAATGAGACTGTAAAAAGATCTTCCGGTGCAGGAAAATACAATCTAGAAGATCATATGTTATTCCTGAAAGGGCCACAGATTTACAAAATGTGAAGAGGAGTTTCATCCCTGACATCTTCTACAATTGGGACTATCAGCAATCCCAATTAAGTGAAGATGCCTTCTAAGATGACAATGCCCTATAAGAAGCCCTGTGATGATCCAAGCTTGATTTTTATGCAATGCAAGCAACTCTTATTTTTCTGTAAAGAAGGACCTAAAATAAGAGTTTTTGCTTGCCTTAGTCCAGGAATAGATCTCCAGTGAGTGAGGTGCTGAGCTGCCAACCAGTCTTTAACAATCCACTCAAATGCATCAAATCTGATGCCGAAGGCAGGTTCAAATCCAATAAAAGGATGAGAAGCCCTTCCTTGGCCAACCCATCAGCAACCTCACTGCCCTCAATCCCTTTGAATAATTCCTTTTTTAAAATTACTTACAGCCCATCTGATATTTGATTGATTGATCACCCTCTTAACAAGATCCTAATCTTCCTTCATGGCATGATAAACACATCCATTGAAGTCTGACTGTTCCTATGAAAATGATGAGCCCTCAATTAAAGTAAACCCAGGAGAGTGTACTTGAGAAGAGTTCTTTAAAGAATACTTTGAAGTACTAATCATCCTGCCATCTGGCTGTCTGATAGTACTAATATTTATCTTTTTTACTGCTCTAACAGGATGTATCTTTATATAAAAAGTTCCAGTGAAACTATATATTAATTTTTACAACTTTTATGAGATTTCTGGATTAGATATTTTCTTTTTTTCTGTAAATAAAAAACAAAATAAGTATATTTTTATTTATGAAAAAACTAATTTTGAAGAATATAATTAAATATAGTATATAGTTCTTACTTTTAGTTACAGAACGAAATTCTTCCAAAATAGATCTGGATTTTCTCTTATGCTTTATAGTTTTATCTGGCTGAGTTGTAGCTTTTTGTTTTTTGTTAGAAACAATTTCCATATTGTCCCACATTTCACTATCAGAATCTTCAACATTTTCAATACTATCAGTATTATCTACTAAAGAACTGTCTTCTTGGTTAGTTAATGAATCATTTGTTTTTGTATAAAGTAATAAATTATTTAAACTGGATTTTAAATACATCTGAAATATGAATTTAAAAAATTATTTCAAGTTTTGAAATAATAAAAATGTTATGAAGTTTTATAAAACTGAGAATTATTATATATTTTTTTCATAAAAGTATTAATTATTTTTATTATGAAAATGAAAACTAAATATTTTTGAAAGAGAAAAAACTTTTTAATGTTTAAGAATGCACATTGTTCATTCTTAAACACTTATATTTAGATGCCTAATAAATTAATATCCCAATATCAATTTGATCGATGGCAAGAAGAAACAAGTCAAAATAACGTATCAAACATATGATGCTTCCCATTATTTCAATTTTATCCCTTTTATTATTACCAATATAATAATAATTAGAATTTGAAAATTTCCTATACATGGAAAAAGTTACAAAAATCATACCTTAAGTTTTGGTTCCTTGACTTATATATATTTTGAATTTCCATTATTTCTCAGTTTCAGTGTTTAATTTGGAGTTATAGTTTGTCATCAGCAAACTTTTGATAAGAAAAAAAGCTTACTTTTTTCAAAATAAAGCCTACATTATTTCTTTTAGTTCTAAATGCTTCATTTATGTTAATTATGAACATACATGACAATTGCAATGCATTACATGCACTGAAATTGAAAAAAGATAGTGCTTCAACTTAGGAAATTTTTGAGCTATGGCATCAACCTGGAATCCAAGCTGACATAACTCTGGAGTATGCCTATAAATCATCAAGGACATATATTGGCAAACTAGAGCAAAGTGTAAGGAAAATCACTATATTCTCAAGGTAAGTTTTGATTTTGTTATGTTTGTGTTCTATATTTATCTGTGTTTATATTGCAGGTGTTTAAAATTGATGCTTTCTGTACCTCTATATAAATTTAATATTTGTATACTTTCATGATATATTTTGAGATTTTAGTAAAAAAATGAATAATCAGTCAATAAGCATGATATCTGATGTAATATAATAAATTGTGTACTGTAAATAATACTCTGTGCAATATAGTTTGCGTCTTTTTTTCTATAGGTGTTCTGAGAAACATGTAAAATAGAATTATTAACCCGATTTTTAAGCCATTTTTCACAAAAAATTGGCTTCACATTATCCACACCATCAAAATACATTAAGAGTCAAACCTTACAGTACTTTCAACCTTTATGATAAATATAGATATATACAATGGTTTAATCTTTGAAGAATGAAGAAACAAATGAAAAGAATAAAGAAAAAGAGAATGAGGGAAAGAATAAAGAAAAAGAGAATGAGGGAAAGAATCTTGCAGAAGTGTGACAATGCAATAATATGAGAATATACTCTTTATTTATCATTAATAATATGTGGGTGATTTCTATCTTCAGCCAAAGAGAAAAACATCATATTATATTCAAATTTTAAAAGATAATTTAGTCTATGCTACAAGATAGTAGCCATTCAAAATTTGATAAAGCTGATATCTCTTGAATCAAGATGATATCTTGTCTGTGAATGTTATTATAATTAGCTGAAAGAATAATTATTATTTATTTAATAGACTTGAATATGTAACTATACCCTTTTCAATGAAAGAAGAACTTTCAAGGCCAAATTCGATGATTGACGAGTCTTTTCAGTTAGGATTAACAATAAGTGATACACTGTAAAACAGATCACAATAGAAAATTTATCATCATTTTCGATTTGATGTTTGATTTAAAAACATAGTAATTAGATTAAACAATTTAAATCTTTACTTTGTAAATACTAAAATGCCTTTTCTTTCCAAGTGTTGACAATTTAACTGGCGTGTTTTCCATTTTCATGTCATCGTCTACTGCTTTGCTTTCATCGATTACAATACTTTTAATTGTCGATACAGAAATAACAATATCGAGTGAAGTTTCGTTGAAGATGTCATTTTTCAAGATTTCTGTCTTTTAAAGTACTTATATACATTTAAAATAGCATTTCTAGCTTGACTGAACAATGTTTCTCCTGGCTTACAAACAACTGTATTATTGCCATTCCTGCTAAATACTAAAGGACCTTCATTCGTTGTATATATTTAATTTTAAGTGATTAGAGATTTCATTTAATATTTAATAACATAACCATGAAATTTAAAAATTGCTAAATTAATACTTTACAAGATAACAGACATTTCAAATTATTAGCAATAATAAAAAGTAAACTGCTATTGGATGAATGAAACAGAATCTGGTCATTCTATTGGATGAATTAACCTTTACAATCCATAAGCTCTTTACCATATAAGGCATGTCATCTTTTGTTGAAAAAGGTATAAATACAAATTCAAGATTATTTCATATTATCATTATTTTGGTTGTCAGGTCATCTGCAAATATCTCAACAACAATCTTTGCAATAAAACATTTTATTGCAGAATGTTCAAATTCTAAAATATCATTCCTTTTTATTTCATTTATATGAATAATAATTCTAAAGTATCCATGTGCTCCTATTACATGATGATGATATTCAACATTTAAAATTTTTTTTTAATAAATTTGAAGATATTTGTCTTAATTAAATGATATAATCATTTATGAATTTTTATTTAAATAAAAAAAGGCTACAATGATTCTTACCCATAGTAAAAGCTTTACTTAAAATTTTAATTTCTGTTTTGTGGGTAGTTTCTAATAAATGACTTTGGCACATGATCATGTCTATGTGTGAAGTTTGCAACTGGAAATAATATTTGTTTTTATAGGATCATGTAGCATTTGATAGTAATTAAAGTGTCCTTAAAAATATATTTTTAGTAATTTTTTGTGTGTATATTCTGAATTTTTTTATTACAACCACAAACCTTTAATTTCAGAAATAGTTCATCATCAGATGATTTTCCCAACATATTCTTAGTTTGTTGCTGATGGACCATGGAATATAAATTTATGAAATAATAATGAAACATAAATTTATGAAAAAAAAATAGAATAATAAATTTATGAAAATTATTGACTTTACAATTTACATTTGAAATATTTCAATAGAAGAAATTATAGTCTAGATTATTGATTTCTGGGTATGGATCTCTAACTTGTAAGTACAAATGTAGTTCATTTATAAGTTCCCAGATTTATGAACTTTTTCTAAATATTAAGTATCAAAAGAATCGAAAATATGAACATTAATTACAATAAATATATGTTAAACATCCATAAAGAGGCATTTAAACCCACATACATTGTTATACAATACAGTATAATTGGTTTTGTAGCAGAAACTCTGCCATCTGCTTCAAAATTAGAAAATTCAAATGAGAGCCAAGAAATGGAACTAGTTCATCCTCTGGTTTTATCAGTGTATTATGTAAATAACGTCTATTCTTGACTTGTTCCTAAGATTGTAATTCATCTGTATTAAGGCTCATCTAATTACCAATGAATAATATATTTAAATTTTCTAATATATTTAAATTTCCAACTACTATTAGTGTAAGATTAGACTTTTTTTTGCTATATTTTCATTTATTTAAATAAATAAATTTTTATTTAATTATATATTATTAATTTTATTGCCTAGTGCTTAATTTTATTGTGGTCAAACTTTATTTGTTGAGAATGGAACTCTTGGTTTTAACATTATGTCTACAAGAAATTGATTCTTGGTTCATGAGTTCTTACTTAATGAACCTATTCCAGAAAGAAGTTAGCTCATAAAGGCAGAAAATACCTGTAATCAATAATTTTTCTAATTGATCAATGCAATTATTATGCCTAGATGTCCATGAGCAATAGTTTGAGGTACTAGCAGCATCCATTCTGTGCCTGATTCATTTAGTTTGTGTTCTTTCTTTTATATAAGATACTGTATTGTATTGATGATAAATATTGTTAATGGGAATAAATAAATATAAAATATTTCTGTTTTATGATTGTATTGAGTTAGGACCTCAAGATTTGAATCAATTCCCATTGGAAATTTAGCATCATCTGTTTCTTTTTCAAATGTTTTTGAAAGTATGAAAATAATTAAACCATGTGATAATAATGAATGATAAATGACAATCATGATGATATGAATATCAAAATATTCAGAATGCTGAAAATTGCAATTTTATATAACAAGGATTGCTTATTCTTATTAGTACTACATTGCTTTCACATTGCATTCAGTTTAGTCTGAGTTTTTATTACATTTCAAATTTAGTAAAAATATGAAATTTCAATAAAAAAATTTTATATCTTTACAGCACTTGTAGCAGGAGTAATATATATGATTATAATTTACTCTTACACTATAAATTAAACACTTTTTATTCAGTTAATCCAAAGTGCTTTTGGCATAATCATAGCCCTCTTCAATGGTACAATCCTTAACTGAATACAAAAAAATCAAACATGTTCAATTTTTTGTATTCAGTTAAGGATTGAACTGCTGAAGAGGGCTTTGATTATGACAAAAGCACTTTGGATTAATTGAATATAAAGTGTGTTAATATCTAGTGTTAGCATAATTTATAATCATATATTACTCCTGTTACAAGTGCTATAAAGATATTGAAAATTGATTATTTGTGAAAAGCAGTGTACTTAAATCTTATGGTATAAAAATTTCTATTATTTTTTACAGATAATAAAACTATTTTTATTAAAGACAATTTTCCTAACAAAATGCAGTATTTGGAAAAACTGAGTTATTGGCTACGTTCAGCAGACTCAACGGTTCTAAGTGAGCAGATGAGTTGTAGTGGTAGCGATTGATGTATCTGCTGAACGGCAAGTAGTAACAGGGGGCGCGATTATTGAAAGAAAATAAAACCAGTTGTAAACACCATTAAATACGTATATTTTATATATTTTCATTTGTTCCTTTGGATTAATAAATCCATGGGCGCAGCCGTCTTGAAATAACTCAACATGTTAGATAGTAGCGTAAATGAAATCCGCTACCAAACGTGATGTCACTCACTCAACAAGTTTGATAGTAGCGCTACCTCGAAGACGCGTTCAGCAGAAAATCTCTCAACTGTTCCAAAACAGTTGAGTCTGCTGAACGCAGCCATTGTTTTCTTCATTACCATGTTTGCCGCCGTCTTATTTCCACACTCAGTAAGTCATTCCAGAAACAAACTTATGTTGAGTTATTTCTGACGTCAAGAGAGATTAATCATTGATGAGTTGGTGTTGAGGTTTGGAACGCACCTTTGAATCTGGTTATATCGTTAGTTACACTGTTTGCAGGTAGAGTGCACTGTTTGCTTTCTATAAATATTTACACTATATTAATGCAGATAAACTTGGTATTTAATTGTAATTTAAAATACGCCGAGTTTAAATTTTTCTACAAGTAGAGAGATCAGCTGAATTATTGAAGACGGGATTCTTGGATGATCTCAGTTCAAAACCGGATCCTACATCTTCAATTTTTCAGCAGGGATTTAGCCCGACTTGTTGAATCCCATTCTTCCGGTTTAGAGCCAACTCCCATAATAGGGTTAACCTTCCTGTTGACCCTACTAAAGATGTTGACTATAAAAATGGCAGCCGCTAGATACAGAATATTCCAAGTGTGATATGGCGGCTTAATAACCCAACTGACGTTTCTACTCTGGAGGACCCGTTTATTCGATTCTCAGATCCTACCCCTTGCAAAATTTATTCATGGGATTTAGGCCTGACCATCGATGGCCTGACTCGTCGATCCCCGTCCTCTATAATCCGGCTGACCCCTTCGCAGGGGGGTGGACAGTCTGTGGAAGGGCTTGTTTTTTGTTAACAGATTTCACACTCCATTCTGGTAGAATACTATGTAGCGGGGCGAAACAAGCCCTTCCGCAGACTGCCCACCCCTGCGGAGGGGTCAGTCGGATTGTGAAGGACGGGGAACGACGGGGCGGGCCCGAACCCCATGATAAATATTTTCAAGGGGTGGGACCCGAAACTCGAACCCGCATCCTCCAGAGTGGAAAGCTGAAGCGTTTCCACGTGGTCAATCCGGTAATCCTCCAAAGTGGAAAGCCGAAGCGTTTCCACGCGGAATCCGGCCGACCACTCCAGAGTGGAAAGCCGAAGCGTTTCCACGCGGCCAATCCGGCCGACGACCCACGATAAATATTTTCAAGGGGTGGGACCCGAGACTCGAACCCGGGTCCTCAGAGTGGAAAGCCGAAGCGTTTCCACGCGGCCAATCCGGCCGACTCAACCTTGGGATATGGTTTCCATGCGGCCAATCCGGCCGATCCCTCTTTTGGGTTAGTAAAAACCCGTTTAACGCGGTTTTTCAAGGGGTGGGACCCGAGACTCGAACCCGGGTCCTCCAGAGTGAAAAGCCGAAACGTTTCTATGCGGTGTGGAAGGGCTTGTTTCTCCCCGCCACTTAGTACTTCACCTGAGTGGAAAGCGGCGGCATCTGCTGATCATAAAATCAAATAGATGTTACGGTTAGGCATGTTTAGTTAAGTCATCGAATCATATAGGATGTTTGGTAGTGGTTACTTTTAGAGACCATTACAGGCTACCTGTAATGTAGAAATCGGTACAGATCATATCTTAAACCATAATGATGTTCTATTTGCAGGTGCAGTGAATCTATGAATCAAATTGGATGATAATGCCTACTCACAGTCATCGTTTTGTAGACCAATATCGTGATGATTCAGTATCTTCAGTATGAAGAATGGTTCTACAAAAAATTGATCTAATGCAGGGGTGAGCAACCTTTTTAATCAACGGGCCAATTTAAATTTAAAAATTTTTTATCCCTATTTTTTAATTATTAGATATGAAATATAAAACAAAATGAATGTTGCAATCCAGCCAGAAATTATTTTTATCAGAAATATAGGGATACTATAAAAATTTTTAAAATTTAATTTATATATAATGTTTGTTTCTAGTGGTTCATTCTAGAGCAGGGGTGAGCAACCTTTTTAATCAACGGGCCAATTTAAAATAAGTGATACACTGTAAAACAGATCACAATAGAAAATTTATCATCATTTTCGATTTGATGTTTGATTTAAAAACATAGTAATTCCTAAAAAACACCATGTTATGTGAGACCTGAAGCCTATATAAAAAAGGACGGTTACATTCCAAAGCCAATTTAAAAAAAAATAACTTTCTTTAATTCCACATAAGAAACTTAATGTTTATTAAGAATATTAATAACATGAAATAAAGAAAGAAAAAATATATAAGCAAGATCCTAAAAACATATATGAAAAATAAAAGGAAAGAGAAAAGTATACAACCTATATAATATTTATTTAATAATTATATCTTCCCTACAATTGTTTCGTTAAAACAAGAATGATTTTTTCTTTAACAATATCAACTTCACTTTCTGAAGCTTTTTATGCATTTAAAGTTCCTGTATCTTCTGCTCTCTCAAAAAAATCTGTAATCTAACCTGCAACAACCGGCTAGAAAACAATCCATTCTTTGGATATGTGTTGGATTCCTTAACATATACCAAAAAAATTTATGAATAAGAAAGTTTTTCTTTTCTTTCACATTCCTATATTGAAGAATAAAAATTTATTTTTTATCCAAGAACTGAATGTTTGGAACACAAAATACTCAATTATCGCCAATTATCTCAATTTCAAATCAAAATCCAAAATAGACTGCATATCATTTTCTCATGGCAAATGAGTGAAATTGCATTTATGAATAATTTTAGCAAGTATTTCCCAATGATTGCATTTTTGTGTTTGTATTGTGCATCCATAGTATAGATTTACAAAAAATTTAATGAAAATATTTTGAGTTGTAGGAGAGTAAATGTAATTTTTTAAATGTGTTAAATAAAAACCGTGTTGTAGAAGTACCATGTTATATGAGGATTTGCGCAATTTTTAAATCATGTTAGAGCTAAAATGTGTTGTAGGAAGCTGTGTTATAGAAAGGATAAAGGATATTTCATAATTGGACCAAATTAGAAGTTTGTTATTTCAGATATTTGAATAGAGAGTTCTAATTATAAAGAAAGAATTTTTAGTATAATCTCAATCATCTTGAAATACTGCCATAATATGCAAAATAACTTGTACTTTTATATTAAATTTATTGCCACAGAATTCTACTATTATATTTAAAATTCTTGAGAAGTTTTTGAAATTTAAAAATAAGCACATTTATAAGCATGAAAGTTTCTAATTAATATATTCATAACTTGAAGAACACTTGTTACTTAGCTGATATCTTGTTTTATATTCACTCATTTTCTGTGCTATTTGACTGATCAAAAATATAGCAAAAAATAAGCTCTTGCCATATTTTTTTGACTTTGTTTATTTCATGTTATTTGTCACATACTGCATAATTCAGGAGGAATCTGCAATATTCCTTTCTGAAATAGTATTGATGATTCTAAATCAAAATGTCTTATGAACATGGATATTATTTCTAATGGTAACTGAGATACGAGTACCAAGCTATTTGTAGTAGTTGGTAGTTGTGTGGCCGAATACATATTAATGATGCTGATACCGCATGAGAGTGCATAGACATGATGAACTGATCGCTCATATAAAGAATGCTATTACTCAAATCAAGGAACATTGGTATAACCTCTGTCAAACAACCAGTCATATTCTGACCCATGTTGAAAATTGCATTGACATGGATGGTGGTATTTTTGGAAACCTATTGTAAGAATTGACACACTTATTTCTGTATCACTTCTGCAATAAAACTGTCAGTAGAGTGTTCAATTCAGTCCTTGTCTTTCATTTCTATCCCTCTTTATGTATTATAACCAGAATATTTCAGTTACCATTAGAAATAGTATCTATGTTCATATGACTTTTTTGGCTTAGAATCATCAATATTATCACCTGAAAGAATATCGCAGATTCCTTCTAAATCACTCTGTATAGTAAATTAGCAACTACAAACTATTGAATGTTCCTTTTTTTTAAATCATAAAATATCAATGGACTAGTTAATGAACTTTATTAAAATACATCAATATTTAATAAAAAATTTTAATAATAATAAATAAAAACAGGATTTTTCATTGTCAAAATTGTGATTCGGTATTTTAGTTAAAATTTCCAAATTTTTTTGTCCTGCTTTCTACCATCAAGTGATACAATATGATTCCTAATAAAAATGTCAATATGTGCTGGCTCTGATTCCTAATAAAAATGTCCATTTGAACAGAATTTTTTCTTAATAAAAAAATAATTAAAAATATTTAAGAAAAAATTTATTTTAAAAAATTTAAAAAAATTTTAAAAAAATATTTAAGAAAAAATTTTTTTATCATCAATGAAAATTTGACACACAAATATAAATTGGAAAAGAGCCAATAATTTGCAAAATAAATATATTTGATTGAATCAATATTTAACTATTGAATATGGAATTATGATAGTTAGACAAGAAATAAATTGATATATGTAATTTTAATAATATAAAATTTCACAAATGATAAAAAATCTTCAATTTAACAAAATTAATGTTTATAACTTTTGTATTATCAATAAAAATAAGCATTGAAATATATTATTTCTATATTATCTGATTTTTATCATCACATCAATTTTTTAAATGATCTTACCTTTTTCTATTTCATTACCAGTAGTTTGCAAATCCTTTTTCTGACCATGCTCATAATCAAATAATTCTACTTTTGACTGAGAAAATAATACAGTTGGTGGAGAGGGAAAAGCTAAAAGAAATATAAATCTATATTTAAAAATCAAAAACACGTTATATTAATTAAATATTAAATAATTATTTTTTAGTTAAAGTTAAAATATTAAAAATTATTTGTTTCAATTTTTTTGCACATTTGAATACATACAATTAACATTTTAATTATTTGATTTTTATCTACATAAAAAAAATCTGGATTTGTAGAATTTAAAAAATTTAATAATTGATTATATTTAACTAACTTAGGAAGTTAAAAGATAGAAAACCAAAATGCACAAAAGAAATTTTGCTGGTAATAAACAAAATGAAAATCTAGCCAACACAAATTAATCACATTTAAACAAAAAATTCAATTTCATGTATAAACAACAAATAATCACTGAATATTTATTAATTGATCAAATTTATTAGAGACTATAAAAAATTTGAATAGATCAGTATGTTTATATCAGACATAGCTAGTGGTTCCCAAGAGAAATGTTTTATGTGATTGCCAATAAGTCACGAAAAGTTGCAAGTATCACAGTAATCTTTTCCTGAATGTGTTAATAATTAATTTTTTTAATTTTTTATAGTAATTATATAAATTAGTTATTTATTCAATATAAATTTAAAGCCTGCGAGAAAATAAAACTGAATAATCCTTTTATAACTTGTACAAACAATGGATACTTTCAAATAACTTTAGGGAAATTCAGTGGCGATGAGTGAAATAGTTGGCAGTCTATCGGTCGTGATAAATCGTCTCACCTTATCTATTCGCCATTGCATTTGCTTTCGTTGACAGCTCATTTCTGTATACGAAATATCAAAAGTTGGTCAAGAAAACAATCTATAGTTACGTGTCAAAATTAGGCAGTTCTATTGGTGAAAACATTTGTGATGGACATTATGTCCGTCACGAATGTTTTCACGCCAACAATCATTTCTCCGAATAACAAATAAGCACGTGTAGATTGATCATTAGTTAGACCATGGATCGGCAAACTTTTTTTGTAAAGAGCCAAATAGCAAATAGTTTAGTTTCCACGGCCAAGAAGTTTATAGTTCTGTAGATAGGCCTACTTAAATAACAAATAAAAAATAAGTCTACTTTTCTCACTTTGACAGTGACATGTTGGATATAGATATGCACAGGTCATAAAACGAGAACGATAGATTTGTGATAGATCAACACGAGAAGAATAGCAATACACGTGATACTATAAACTCTGCCTAATTTGACAGAGTTTACAAATTAGGCAAAGTTTATGCTCTTGATGGGTCTGCAGTTACTTTGTAACAGCAGACTCACCAAGAGCTTGCAAATGAGAAGCTACAGGAGCGCCACATGCAGTCTTTCTCGAAACTCTGTAATTCAGCTGTCAGCCGTTATAACGGGTACTTTGAAATTTTAAAAAATTTGAAATTGTAAAAATCCATTCTTAGTTCACGGGCCGTAGTTTTTTGACCCCTAGGTTAGACTAAAGAACAGTAATAAAGCATCAAAAGAAGAGTAATAGATAAGAAAAATACACAAAATAATTTACTTGCAAGATTAATTCGAGTCGAAAGATGGTACAATTTTAATTTTGTAAATCCGGTAAAAGTAATACCAAGCGAAAGAGGTCAATCTATAAGTCAACGACCACAAAAAGAAACAGGAGTCAAATCGATGATATATTCGAAATAGATTGCTATAATAATGATTATATATAGTTTACAATCCACTGTACTGACACGTAATTAAATGCACAGTCATTGGATCCGTTGTGTTAAAGTTTCGTATAAAAAGATATGTATATATCGAAAACGGTACCGATTTCACCTCTGATTCTTTTATGAACTTTGACTCTTTCGTTTGGTACTACTTTTGTTCGCATTACAATCACTAAAATTATACCCATAGTAATGCATGTGAATGGCATTAGGTCTGCCATGTTGTCACATCGTACATTCGCGCAAGAAAACAACTGAATTTTCTCTTTCTAACCTATACTATGATTTTAATGATGTCAGGGGAAAGTTCAAAATTTGATAAGTGAATAGCTGATCTTCAATCAGTTTAAGTAGATATTCCATCCAATCTATGTGGTTAGCTTAATACTGCAGGAAAAATAAGTTGATTCTATAATTTTTCTAACAATTAAGAAACGTTTTCAATAGTTTACATACCAATCTGTAATCACGTGTCAAAATTAGACAGTTCTATTGGTAAAACTTTCAGGATAATTATACATAGCCATGCGTAGATTGATCATCATTAAGACTAACGGATAGTAATAAACAGACAAATAAAATGCGTAATAGACACGAAGAATATAAAAATAAGTTGGATGCAAGACAATTTCGAAACCAGATAGATTATATTTTTATTTGGTCGTCATCGTTCTCCGAGCAACAACGATAGCCATGCGTAGATTGATCATCATTAAGACTAACGGATAGTAATAAACAGACAAATAAAATGCGTAATAGACACGAAGAATATAAAAATAAGTTGGATGCAAGACAATTTCGAAACCAGATAGATTATATTTTTATTTGTAAATACTCTCAAAGGCCTCTCTATTATTTTTCTATACTTTACATTACAAAAATTTTAATTATATTTATTACCTGACAGATTTAGATTCATAAAGAATAAGTAAAAATGAAGAAATTTTTTCAGTTGTATTTGTAACATCACTACAATATTTCTTGGATGATAATTATACATTAATTAACAAAAACCTTTCATTTTAACTTAACTGAATGGCTTTAGAGCCGCCATGTACTGATATCACAATTTTCAGCAAGAAAAACAGTCGAATTCTAAACTGTTCAGTCATTAACCATTACATAGAATGCTTACTGATATCAAGAAAGATTAAGTGGTGGCAGTGTGTTTCAAGATAAATACACGTTAAAACGACCAGCGAAAAGCAGGGCCAATAAGAGAAGTGAGATGATGGGGTAAAATTCCTGGTCCCGGAATTCACAGGGACTCGGACATCATCCCATAATTTATTCTTTTACACACTAATTAACCGAAGAATGGCAGTGCTGAAAATTAGAGTCCGAAGCTGGATAATAAACTGCCTCAACCTTATAGCATAAAAATTACTTGGGAGTCCATGTAAATTTTTCCCCTGGCCTGGCGATGTCACTCAACACCCCTGGCAAAAAACTTTAGTCCCAGTAGATTATTTAATTAAATTCAACTGAAACTTCTGAACTTACTCCTAATTAACTGTATATAAAATACAGAATAATTGTAATGTTGCTAAGAAATAAGGCCACAGCAGACATATTATCCAACAGCACTAAATTATTAATAATTGGTTAAGAAAATGATTGGGATGATTTGTTAATGTGTGTCAAATCAGCTTTCACGCTTTAATTCCCAGAATGACACTTAAAGTGAGATTTTTCTTTCAATGGCAAAGAAGTTTCCAGTGAAATCAGCATATGAAATCACAATAATTAAGATTTAAGATGAATTTTTGAATTCAATTGGAGTATATTTAGAAAAATGTATTTTCTCATGGTCACTTATTTATTGCAGCATCACCTGCGAGTGCTTCAGATAATTTGTAATTTATTCTTTCCCGTTATCCTGAAATTTCCGTAATTACTTTTTATAAAGAAATATGTTCTTAATTAATAAGACAAACTTCGTTAGTAACAAAGAAATTTCGCCTAATAATTAGATTAAATTTTAAAATCGTTAAATTGTAAAATCATTCACCGATCACCGACATATTCTTTTATTGCTGGTGTAGCTGCAACAGGTTTATTAGTTTACATAAAAGTGTATAACATTGAAATACAGGATCAGCCACTAGCATTGTATTAAAATAAAATTAAAACAAAGTTTCATTCATTTACATATACAGTCGACTCTCTGTAACTCGAACGTCCATAACTCGAATTCTTCCTTAACTCGAAGTACTTGCTTATCCTGGGCAGGAAACACATATCACCAATGCATTATTTACCTCTATAACTCGAAATGATTTGACGTAACGTCTCCATAACTCAAATTTTTCAACCTCGTTGTTGTCTATCGATACCTTTGTTCAAGGTTGCGAATTTAAAGTAAAGCACATTTATGTACATAATAATAACCAAAAATTATCATAATTTTTAAACATAGAGTAAGCTTAATTATCATTCTGCTTAAAAAAACCGATAAATCTGTAGTGTTCAGTGTCATCGAGTGTAGATCGTCGCAGCTTCGCCAGCGAGGAAAAATAAGGAATTTTTATCAGTTTGATGAACTAGATTATTAATTTTAGATTTTACCTTATTATAAATTTTATTGTACTATATTGTAAATAAATCGTATTGCAATTAAATTGTTTAACACGTTTTTTGTTGTGACAGTCTAAACAGAGATTTGATTATACAGTAAGTTTAACGATTTTCCCTAACTCGAAATTTCCCTAACTCAAATTTTTTTCATGGTCCCTTCAACTTCAAGTTACAGAGAGTCGACTGTAATTAGAATTAATATTTTCCAAAAATGATTCCATTTCTGGCAGTCTTTACCATGAGAGGAATCATATTTTTTTAGTGAATGAGTATATTTTTTTCAACTGATAAAGTATTGAATATTTTCCAATAACTAATTTCATGTACAATAAGTTATATTACCCATTTTATACTGATCATTAGAATGTGAATTTCTGATATACCATAAATGTCATCTTGTTGGAAATGAGTTAAAAGCATAATAATTATAATTACATTTGGGTATAGAAGCATTATTATTATTGAAGATATTATCCAGGATATAATATCATTTTATATAAATATCATACTTTTATAAAGTATCAATAGCAATAAAAGATACATAGAATATAAATGAAAAATCTTAGATTTATCAATGCTAGAAAATGAAATTATTAATGAATTGTTTTTTTATAATAATTTTTTCTTATTTTAGATTCTGTAAATTCAGCTGAAATTACATCAGAAGGAAATGGTAAACTAGAAAGTTTAAGTGAAAAGAATGAAGATGAATGTACAGACCAGAGTGTAAGTGAACCAAAATTAGATAAAACAACAAATGAATTGACTTCTGATGGTAAAAATATCAAGATGATTGTTAATGATTCTGAACAAAATACTATATCCAACATTCCAAATGTTTCTAATTTTAATGACGCATGTAATTCATCTGATCACATAACTGCTACATTAACAAACAATTTAGTTGAAGAATCATCTGATATTTCTGCAGTATGTAATTCTAAGAAAGATCATGATGATTCTGTTGTTCAAGATGATAAAATGGAAAATTCTGTTCTGCAATCTAATATGGTTTCAGTTGATAATAAAGCTGTTGATTTGAATAATGAAAATTTAATTCATTCCAGAGAAGGACCATGTACAAGTTCTTTAACTACAGTTATGTCTCCTACTTTAAATATTAGTGGATCCACTTCTGGAGTAACATCTTTGTTGTCTTCCAGTAAGTGTGTATCAATATCTTCAGATAATCTTGCAAGTAGTAAAGTGACTTTAATTTTTAAAGGAAACATTAATAGTTCGGGTTCAGTCAGTCAAAATCCTTCTTCACCAAGTGTAGTTCTTCCTCTCAGTTCATCAAAGACTGTCCCAATTAAGCTTGTTACACTTCCAGGAGGACATTCAGGATTGTCTGTTAGGTCTACTAGTAATCCTGCAGTTGTAGAAATCATAGGTTCCACACCTGGTTCTTCTCATACATCTGCAATGTCAAATTCATCATCATCATCATCCCCAGTAAGATTGGTAGTTTCAAAAGTGTCTCCTGTAAAAGCTAATGTACCTGCAATGACTCCATCAGGTAGTTCTTCCATGCGCAATATGGCAACAGTTGTTGTCAAATCTGTTGTTGTTACTGGAACGTCATCATCAATTAAAATAGTGTCAGCGAAAGGTGCTATATGTACCACAACCACTGCCACTAATACAGTAACAACAGTATCTACTACTGGTTCACTTGTATTAGTACCATCTCCCTCAGTATCTACTCAATTATCTAGTGATATTAATTCTGGAACTGAAAAATCTATTGTTTCTGTAGCTGTGCAATCATCAAATAATCCTGCAGTAATACCAATATCATCAATAAGTTCTGAAGAACAAATTGAAGGAGATAGAGAAAACAAATCTAAGAATTTAACAGATAATGAACATTCTACAAATCTAAATAAAGTACTTAAGACTAAAAGTTCAGAAGAAATGGAAACAGAATTATCATTAACTTTAGAAAATAAAATTGAAACTGTTGAGTCATTAGATGTTGAAGATATTAGTTGTAATTCAGATGTGATAACTTTGTTTGATGATGATGAAAAAAATATAACAAAAGCTGATTCTTTAAACATGTCTGAAAAATCTTTAGAAGATTTTCAGAATAATAATAGAGATTCAGCATCAAGTGTGTATATAAGGGAATCAGATCTAAAAAATAAAGACAAATATATTGAAAATAATATTTCTACTGAAATGGAAAATATTCCTCCAATTTTGCAGTCAAAAAATAATACTGAATCTTCACAAATATCAAGTATTAAAGAATGTAGATCTGTTAATGAAAATAGTGTGGACTGTGAATCTGCAAATGCTTGTAATAATCATGTATCTAACAATGGAGAAAATAAAGAAAATGCAAAAATTTACAATTCTCCAGGCTTAGAAGTTCAAGATAATGTAATTTTAAATGAAATAAAAAATATGGAACATACTGAAGAAATCCGTCCATTTTCCCAATCAAATGAAGAGCAGGAATCTGAAGAAATTTCTGAATCAACTTATATTGAAACTATTGAAGACAAAGGTCTCATTAAAGAAGAATTACAAACAGAACAATTTTCTTCTCTAGTCTTTTCTAAGCCAACTAAACGAAAATGTTCTGAGAATGCAGCTGAATTGATTAAAGCTTGTATGGGTGTTGAAGACAATCCAAAAAGAACATGTGGGGCCAAACAAAAAATTTCAGATGATATTTTATTAGAAGATAAAGAAGAAATATCAGAAGATAAAACAGAGGTGGAACAATGCTTGCCAAAAACCTCTAAATCAAAGCGTGAAGATATTAATAGAAAATCACGCTGTAAGTATTACATTTATTTTTTATAGATTTAATTTAAATATTTTAATCTTTTAAATTAGTTGTTATATTTATGAGCTATTTATTCAAAAAATACTCATATCATTCTTCTACTTTTCACAACTGTAAAAAACAGAAGAATGCAAAGAAATGCTATTTGTTATATACAGGTATTTTTCAACTTAAATATAGTATATGTAATTGTTGTAAATCTGAACTACTATATACTTATGCACTAAGCAGAAATAAAACCTTTATTTCACAAAGGAACGTTTTCGACCATTCACAACTGGTCTACATCAGCAAATGTTCACCACTTGTGAATGGTCGAAAACATTCCTTTGTGAAATAAAGGTTTTATTTCTGCTTAGTGCTTAAGATTTCTTCGTTACTCTGATTAGTTGCAGAATATCTATAGCTTTAGTACGATATACTTTTTTTCTAAGATATAAATCGAGTAGGCAACCTGGTGCCCGCAGGCACCATGGTACCTTTGGTGCATTTCAGATGAGCCCATACTAGAACAAAGAGAGAAACTAAGCACTATGCAGAAATAGATCTTTATTTCAGAAAGAAACGCTTTCAACCTTTCTCAAAGGTCTTCGTCAGCTAATGTCAACCTCTTTCCTGGAGAAATCTCTGTCTCTCTAGAGAGCCGGGAGATTTCTCCAGATTTGTTTACATAGTTAGGGGAACACGGATGGCCAGTGACATGAGCTAAATTATTGCCCTGCCAAGCCAGAGCATCTGTTTTGGTCACATACAGTATAAGGTTACATAAAATAAATTGTCTAAAATTTAAAATAATAATCAATACACAATAAAAATGATAAAAATTGAAATAAAATAAAAATAATAACTACAAAATATAAATCCTAAACCCTCACAATCTAAAATCTTTAAGCTTGTTCACATCGGTTCGATAACACAGATGGTCAGTGCCACGAGTTAATCACCCTGTCACAACAGCTATCTGTTTCAGTCACTTACAGCAAAAAGGTTACATACAACAAAATATTTGTCAGAGACGTAATAATCATAATACATACAAAATAAAATGCTAAAATATAGAAATAAAAAAATAAAGTTAACAATTACAATATGTAAATCTTAAACCCACACAATTGCGATTGTGTGGGTTTAGGATTTACATATTGTAATTGTTAACATTATCTTTTATTTCTATATTTTTAGCATTTTAGTATGTAAGTGTTGTTGTTTTATGTCTTGAACAAATAATTAGGTTTTATGTAACCTTTTTGCTGTAAGTGACCAAAACAGATACTCTGTTGTGACAGGGTAATTTGACTCGTGTCACTGACCATCTGTGTTGTCTGACCAATGTAAACAAGCTTAAAGGTTTTGGATTATGCGGGTTTAGGATTTCATAATTGTAATTGTTAACTTTATTTTTTTATTTCTATATTTTAGCATTTTATTTTGTATGTATTATGATTTTACGTCTCTGACAAATATTTTGTTGTATATAAAAATTTTTGCTGTAAGTGACCAAAACAGATACTCTGTTGTGACAGGGTAATTTAACTCATGGCACCGACCATCTGTGTTATGATGAACAAGCTTAAAGGTTTTAGATTGTGAGGGTTTAGGATTTACATTTTGTAGTTATTATTTTTATTTTATTTCTATTTTTATCATTTTTATTGTGTATTGATTATTATTTTTAGACAATTTATTTTATGTAACCTTATACTGTATGTAACCAAAACAGATGCTCTGGCTTGACAGGGCAATAATTTAGCTCATGTCTTTGGCCATCCGTGTTCCCCTAACTATGTAAACAAACCTGGAGAAATCTCCTGGCTCTCTGTATAGAGTTTACATTAGCTGACGAAGACCTTTGAGAAAGGTCGAAATTGTTTCTTTCTGAAATAAAGATCTATTTCTGCATAGTGCTTAGTTTGTTCTTTACTTATCCGATTAGTTTGACACTAACATTCTCAAATTGGTTAATTATGTATTATTAATTGCAGAATGTCTACGGCTTTAGCATACTACAACATATCTGAAATTTGTTCGCATTTCATATATTTAAAGCCATCCTGTTACACACACAAAAAATGCACACAAAAAGCAAAGCTCTAAACAGGATAAATACTTTATTAACAGAAACGCTTTTGACCTGCTGATAAGGTCAAAAGCGTTTCTGTTAATAAAATATTTATCCTGTTTAGAGCTTTGCTTTTTGTGTGCATTTCATATATTGTTCATATATATATGCGTATGCAAAATTTATGCATATAATAATAATTACTTATAATTTTATTTGATTTGATTTTGTGTTATTTTATATACATACTTTTAATTTTGATTTTTTTCAGTTATTACATGCTTATATAATCTTTATTAGCGAGTTTGCGCAATGGTATTTTCCGTTATAAAAAGACCTGTTATAATCTTACAGCTCCCATAACATCGTAAGCATAACAGAAGCTTCCTGTTATAAGATTACATTATAAAATAAAGTTATAACAGTAGCCAATCAAAGCAATTGCTCCTTTATAAAGGAAGCCAATAAGAATTGTACCTTCATGTAAATAATATCTACATTTTAAATTTAAATAACGAAATAAATAAATAAATCACCTGAAATGATGTCTATCAACAGTTTCGAATCTCGTGGGCAATTGAAGAGGATTATATAATTGTAAAATATCTATTTTTTTTTCAAATGTAAAAAGATGTCTAAAGTTCAAAAGTGGTATATCATTTATATTAAAGATCGCTCTTTCATATAATTGTTCATCTTCCTTAGCTGCTCTTTTCATAGCTGTAAAAATATAATAGTCTTCTAATGCATCTGGATCAAATGCCATCATATTATATACATCCATGTTTGTTTTTTTTACTTTTTCTACCGTGAGAGGGACAGAAAATAGCCTCAATTTCAGCATGTTTATATCGTTAAATATAAGGGTAACCAGTTGATGCGCAAACGCAATTTATAATGTTTAACTTACGCTATGCATAACGTTGTAACCATAACAGAAAATACCTTTGTGCAAACTTGCTATTTTGTTTATTTATTATAACATTATGATTAGAAAATGAAATTAATAATTTCATTTATCTTTAAAACATTAAACTATGTTCCCTTGACAGTTTTTTTAATTTTTATTGTGCCCTTAATAACAGAAAGATTTTCGACCCTTAGTAAAAATCATATAAATTTATTATACAGTAATACTGTTGTGTTGAGAATATTTCCAATAACAGTAATTTGCAAGTTATAAGTCTGTACCTGTTGGTTTATACCATTTAAAAGATCATAATACTTTATTTATTTGTTTTATGTATTTTTGGTGATTGTTAGTATCATATTACTGATAACATATCATTCTATGCACCATTGTCTCCCTTTCAGTCAGATGACAGTAATATGATATAGATGCAAATCAGAGTAATCCATTAGCTTCAATAGTTTTTGATTTAGAATTTTATTGAAAAGTTATTTTTTTCAACTTTTTCAAAATTCAAATTATGTAGAAACCTTTGGTCCATTTTAGTTTTGGACATCGAACATCGATGTTTTAGAGGTCGATGTTTTGTAAGCATTGATATTTTTTCTGTTTATGTAGTAGTATTGAAGTTTGGGTTAAGTAATATTACATAATATTTTTATAAATGGAATTTTTTATAATTGTTGATTTTATGTAATTTTTTAGTTTTGCATTAGGAAAATTAAACAATCCATCTGGCATTATTGAATTTAGTGCTTATATTTGCCATGTGAGACACTTTATTATCGTCATTTAACTGATATTCGAAATGCTTCCGGTTTTTTTTAATTTCAAAGTATTTATATCTTTGTAGTTCATTAAGTATGCTACCGAATACTTTACTGTGGCAACATTTTGCTAAAAATAAAACTAATTCAGCAACTTGCATATATTATTCAAAAGAACTGAAAACTAGTGGTAATACCACAAATTTAAGATGTCATCTTGAAAGCAAACATTCACTTCTTGGAGTTCAGAAAGACTTGTAGAAGGAAGAAAAATGTTATCAAGACACTGATGAAGATCGCCACAACCTCTCCCATGAAAACAAAGAAAAATTTCTTAGATGTTTAGTAGCATTGAGGAGTTCAAATCAGATGAATCAGCAGAAAGTAAGGTAAATGAAGCTCTTATATTTATGATGTGTAAAAACAATAAACCATTGAGTATTAGATCATGAAGATTTTCAACATTTCGTAAAGAAAATAGCATCTTCATACAAAATTCCTACTTGATTAATTATTAAAAGATTAATTTCTGATAAATATAGTAATGTGGTATCCATAGTAAAACAACTGCTCAAACAGAATTTTTGCTTATTAACAACTGATTTATGGACAAACATCCTGAAGAGGAGTTACATTAATTTGACTGTCTGCTTTATAGATGAGGAAAATAAACTATGCAATGTAGTATTGGATGTTTTTATATTGGAAGAATGGTATACAGGAATCCCTTGATTAGTGCGATTAATAAATCCTCTCAATACACTGCATATATCAAAACCACACTAATCAAGCTAAAAACTAATGGGAATGATTATAATGAATTCTGGAAAATATCAAAATTATAAGCATATATTTTTTTCTCTGTCTCAAAACATATCTATATTACATTACATGTACTTTTTTAAATCATTGAGAAATGAGGAATATGGATATACAGTACCTGCCGCTTTATAAAATCGCTGCTTAATAAAATCAGCCACTTTATGCAATCAAATCCTTAGGAACAGATTCAAATCAATGCAATACAATTGAAAAATGGCCGGGTAATAAAATCAACATCACCGCTTATAAAAATCATTCATTGCAGGTACAAAAACAAAAATCTCTTTTCTAATCGAATTTTTAATTCAAAGTTCACCAGTTCTTCATTATTCCAACTGCAGGTGTTCGATTAGTCCATGTGAATCACAGAAAACAGGAGTCATAACAATAAAAGGGGTAATTATCGGCAATAACATTTTCAGAAATCCGAGTGAAAATTCTGTTTTATTGCCAATAGTGCAATTAATATTTACAGTAATAATCACTTTAATCGGGGGCGACCGATGAAGACGAAATAAAAGCAGATGTTTTCGGTGCGTTACTCAGTCGATGCGAGAGTAGTCATACAGTTAATACAGTATAGTACATCTAAGCAAAGAGATCTTAGTCTCAAAGAGAAACAAGAAATGTTGGTCAAGTATGAATACATGCCTAGATGCAGTCAAAGAGAGACTGCTGCAAAATTGGGAATTTCTCAAACAGCTGTGTTCACCATATTGAAGCAGAGGGAAAAGATAGCTATGGAGATCATTAATAACGAAAATCCATCAGGAAAACAGAGAAACAAAATGGGAAATTGGAAGAAATTGAAGCTGCCCTTTTAGAGTGGTTCAACAATGGTAAGGTATTCATAGTAAATTCCAAGCAAACCAAAATCAAACATTTTTCCACTATCCAAAATTGATTTTTAAATTGTATCTGTACTACTACTATATCTGTAAAATTAAACTAATTTAATCGCATTACTTTATCGTATTTTATAAGTCTCGTTTTAATTATGTTGTCTGTGAACTGGATTTTGAAAAAAAGGTTCAAAATTTTAGATTGCCGTTTTTTAAAATCAGCCAGTTAATAAAATCAAAACGATTTGGACAGAAGTGATTTTATAAAGTGGAAGGCATTGTATATATATATAAAATTGCATGTCAGTAGACATCAAGTGCTGGAAAGGAACTGAATGCAAGGCTGGCCATATAATATTCGAATGGCTATCAGAGATAGCGTGGTAGTGCTATCACTAATATACTTGACACATTCATTTAACATTAGGGGGTGCTGACGGCAGTGTTTCTCAGAAACTACTGAGCCAATTTACTATAACTATTTTTTTAAATGACTGCCGGAATGAGTGTAGGATGTTGAAAAATTTGGTTTCACAAAACCACATTGGGGCTTTGCAAAGAGCCGAAAACTGCGAAATTTTCATAAACAACACATTCGGGACTTAATAAGTTGGTCGATATTACTCAGATTTTGCCAAATCTATTACCATTTGATTCGTCTTAGTCAGGCGAATAGTGTGGTGTATAATGTGTTAACCTAAATCATACTGTAAGTGTACCATTGTTATAAACCTATTTTGGTGATTTTTGGACTTAATATTGCTCTAATTTCGACTCTAATGGTAATAGTCGATTCACATTAATAAGGTGAACAATTTGGTGTATAAAATGTTGAGATATGTCGTACTGTAATGGAAAATATTGAATTTTCACATGTTAGACAACCTATACAAGCTACAATTTTTGCATAAAATTGCTGAAATTTTCTGATATTGTTCTGCGACTGAAAATCTTAGTGGACCTTTTTTCCGTTTTGAAAAATCTTGTTTAGAACGGATTTTATTTAATGTTAAAATCGGCAAAATTTTTCAAAACATCAAGGTTTCTACAACCTCGTGAAGGCAGCAAGTAGTTCAACTCCACCTGAGGGAAAATTTTTTCTTTTCCGTTTTTAAGTAATTAGCAGAAAATTTATTAGATATGAACTGAGAAAATGGGAATCGAGGGTTTTCGGCCATGTGAACACAAATTTGTTACAACCAGCGAGTTAGCTTATATACACAGTAATCTGACATATTGTAAAGTTTATTCAATAAGAATTTTGGCCTAACAAAAAGTAATAGACTAATTTATTAGTAAATTCCCTGAAGCGTCAGAAAAAAGGTGAATATACTTGAGGTATCAAATGTTGAAAAAAGTGTACAAGCATCATTACGAAATGTGCAAGACTTACAATCAATTTTTAAAGCTGATAAATTCCCTGAAGCGTCAGAAAAAAGGTGAATATACTTGAGATATCAAATGTTGAAAAAAAGTGTACAAGCATCATTACGAAATGTGCAAGACTTACAATCAATTTTTAAAGCTGAAGTATACTTTAATCTCTGAACTTGGAAAAAAACTCTTCTCCAAATCATATATTCCGCAGCATCGTTTACAAAACTATATTTTGATTTGGTTTGTGAATCTGAATCTGGCAATGCATTCATTTGCACATAAAAGCTAATTTAAAACGTTGTAGAGTTAGTAAGCAGCATGGGTTTAGATATATATTAAATCAGCTCAATTAGCAAGTTCAAACAAAATTTATTGCAGTATAACATTTTCGGACTGCACCTCAGTCCCTCTTCAGTACCATTACACACAGTTTAAACTGTGTGTATATGGTATTGAGCAAGTTGCTTATCTACATGGTATTTAGCATGGGTTTAGTTTTGTAAGCGATATTGCGGAATATACTTTTTTTTTGTGAAGAGATTTTTTTTCCAAGTTCAGAGATTAAAGTATACTTCAGCTTTAAAAATTGATTTTAAGTCTTGTATGTTTCATAATGATACTCGTACACTTTTCAACATTTGATACCTCATGTATATTCAGCTTTTTTGTGCCCCTTCAGGGCATCTTCTAATAAACTAGTTATTAGATAGTTGCCATTCACGCAAAATTTATTAATAGATAAAATTACGAAGAAATTTAAAATATAACAATTAGATGACGAAAATCGTAATATTAATAGAATTAAAAAAATAAATAAATATATTTATTGCAGTGCTCTAATCATAGACTTACCAAACTTCCTGCTTTGACCGGGATTGTCCCAGTTTGATGATGTGATCCCAGCATCCTGGCCAGTTTGTCATTTTGTCCCATTATTTGGTAAAATTTTAAAAGTACTGAATACACAAGTAGTAAAAATAGTGCAGCCTTGGGTAAAATGGCGATTTAGCAACTAAAATATCCCCTCTGTTACACTCTGTTGCCAATCTAAATATTTTATTTTAATCTAGATCTAAGGCTGTGGTTCGATATTCCACGAACTATATTAACTAAACCTTCACAGTTTTCTTGGTTGCTATCAGTATCATTTGAATAAAGACCAGTTCAGTGAGCCAGGTCACATGATTTAAGATGAAGGCATTCATAAATGTTTTAGCAGAATTATCCACAAGTTTGATTGTTAACTAAGAAAATGATACAAAAAAAGATTTTATTGATGTATTGAAGCATGCTGCAAATTTGTATAAATTGGACACATTGAAAAAAATTGAACTTTGCCCACTGTGCATGTGATTAAAATCAACTAGTGTTTCCAAATTCCCAACATTTTGGAACCTTTGGGAATCAAGAACAGGAAATCGTATTTCCTGAGAATTCCTGAAATAATCTTATTTATTTTTTGTTGATCATCTGTAATAATGGCTATAACAGTAAATATTAATAAAAGCCATAGAAAAGGTGGGGCAAACGAGGTTCGTGGACCCAGCACAATCTTTCAGAGGTTTCGAGATACTCCTATATATAAAAAGTCAATGCAAAAAAATGAGTAAATAAAATTTCCTAAATAGACCGGAATTTCATGATTAGTGCATATCTTGCCCTAAAAGCTAAACAAGGGTCACTATGGTATCAATTTGACTAGATTTCTGTTACATTTCAGGTTTTTCTCAAAATCTAAACAATGTAATTAATGAAAACTTTATTTAATCAAACTTATAATATACAATGAAATTTTACATTAACATACATCACAAACCTCAGCCGCAAACAAACTGATCGAATGTGATTGATAGTATCGGCAATTACTTTATGGAAACTATTTATCATGGAAAACAGAAATAGTTTGTGTTTACTGCAGAGAAATATTTATTTTCATAGCCCAGGATTTGACTATAATGTCATATTAAAATAAGCTATCTTAGATTTCCTTAGTTAGGTCATCTGAAGATAACTTTGTAGTTCGGATTTGACTACAATATCATATTAAGGAAAGCTACCTTAGATTTCATTAGTTAGTCACCCTGAGATGACTTTGTAATCAAATCTTGGGTTGTGAAAATAAATATTTTTCTTGTGTAAACACAAACTATTTTCTGTTCTCCTCAATTTACAAGAGCTAAAATTAGCTAGTTATGTGCTATTTGATTCTGGTGTTGCATGTGTACTTATAGTGGCATGTAACTTTAGATAACGATAAATAAGAAAAATTTCTAAAAGATACATTGTGAAGTAGTTCTTATAGTGGCATGTAACTTTAGATAACAATAAATAAGAAAAATTTCTAAAAGATACATTGTGAAGTAGTACTTTTATTTCCCATTGTAAGGATTACTGGGGTCTAGGAGCCGATTTTCCTGATTTCCCGAGAAGAGTTTGTCGGGATTCGGGAACGGGAAAAAGAAAAAAAATTCCAGGGAATGGGCGGAAAAGAATTCTCGCCCGGAAACACTAACGTCAACCTTACTCATGAGATAATTTAGATTGTGCGAACTCAGTGCGATCCAATCTGACATCAGTTAGAATAAAGAACCACAAAAGTGAGGAAACTGAGTAATATTGAACTGACATAGTGCAAACTGTGAGAGAACCAATGAATATTGAACCACAGCCTTAGTATTTTTAATGTTGTCTAGATGTTTTCCCTCAAAATTTATATTTAGCATGTGGCTTAATGAATTTAGATGTTTTATTTTTTCATCCAGATATTTTTTCATAGAATTTATAATAGCATATACCCTATGAGATCCAAATATTTTTATTTCATTTTTTAGATATTTTGTTTCAATTACAGTTGGCAACATTGGAACTTACACTGGCCACATCATTGTTGTTCATGTCCTATCTTAGTTGAGTTTAAATTGCGAGTCAGCATTTGCGATTATTTATACTGTACTTTAAATTAATTAGCCTTTTCAGTATGCTTTATTTAGTAATCTATGCTTATCTTGCTTATCCTAGTATGCTTTATTTTCTGTTGTGAATATTTTCTCAAAATTGTCCTGGTTAGAGAAAAAAATGTTTTGTAAAAAGTGTTTTGTAAATGTTTGTAAAAAGTGTTAGAAAAAAATTGTCTAATCATGTAGACTACAATCCCCAAGATTCAGTTGCCAACACTTCAGAAGGTTTGCAAAAAGAATTGCACTTCTTGAAGTGCACTAATCAAATTTGGCACCTCATATATCAAGGGATGGTCTCAATCTTTTTTGTGCAATAATCAAAACTGCATTATTCAAACCTGCACTAATCAGGGGATTCCTGTAGTAGCGAGTATCTAGCTAATAAATAAAGCAATTGATAAAATATTGGAAATAGATGAAGAATATGTCAATGCAGCTGTTACTGACAATGCACAAAAAAAAAAAAACAACATCAATGCTAGAAAATATCAATGTTTTTGGGACCGATGTTTTCTAACATTTATGTTACCTTTCGATGGTTTTATCGATGTTCAACACTAGTCCATTTAACAATACTATTAAACTGCTTCAACTAAGACTACTTAAATAAATGAAAACACAGCACTTATTGCAGTAAAGTATTTAAACTAAATTTATTAGCTTAGGCTAATAAATTTAGTTTGATACTTTACTGCAAGAAGTGCTGTGTTTTCCTTTACTAGTCCATTTATTTACCTAAGTCAGGAATACCTATTTTATAGAAACTACATTTAATAGAAATAAAATTATATATTTCAAGGATTTTTCAAATTGGTGCATTATTGGTTGACATTTTTAGATACCCATATCTCCACTAAACAAAACAAACCATGAATGAAGGAATTCATTCAAAATTTTTATAAATTATTTATAAGAATCAAGAGTTATGTAACTTTTGTTAAATTAAATTACGCCATATAATTATTAAAAAAAAATTACATAAATTCAATGAAATATTGTTATTTTTATTAATTTTTCTTATTTATTATCTTGTTCTTATTCCATTTGTAAAATTTTTAGCAGTACTTTTTATAAATTTAATTAATATGAAAAAATCCTAATATATACAAAAATGGTCTGTTCTGATACATAAACAACAGTAATATTCTTTATGTTGCTCTAATTGGATTGCAGAATGTTTATTGTAATAACCTACCTAATATCAGATACTGCAAGATAAAGTAGGATTGGCTGCAATTTCCTGGGAAGCAGGTAGCTACAATAAAATAATAAGTGCCATGATCATTTAAACCCTTAATAATCCAGTAGTGTCTGACTGACAGATTTTCAAAAGTATTTATTTTATTACAAAATCACTATATGTTCTATCCCCTTTATTTGATCTCCAAAATTATCTGACCAGAGTTTTTTAAAAGAATATTGTTTTTTATTATTTAATAGTTTTTGAAAAAACCACAACCACCATTAGTCACTATAGAAATTTATACAAGTTTGCAGGTTTGAATCTGTTAAAACGTGCACGTAATTTGATTCACAAGTAAGCCATTGCTGTTTTTGTTCATTTTATGAATATTTACTGGCATTTGCAGAAGTGAAGTTAATGATGTTGGTGTTATAGTTGTTTTCCAGTGTGTTTTGGAATTTGTGTTATTATACATATATTAATTATTCTTCAGTAGTAAAAAAAATGGCAAGATAAAAAGTATAAATGTAATTTCTGTTGTGACATAACAGCTCCATTGATAGATTTTGAGAAATGACTAGGATCTCCGACATGCTTTAGAAGGCAGTGATGATGAGAACTATGTATTTAGAGAAAGTGATAGTGAAGATGAGGATTTTATTGCATATAAACTATATCTGATGATAAAAATAATTTGACAGAAACAGCATACAAGGTCAATGATAAGCAATTATGCAGTGATGATGAAAATACAGTTGAAGAGGAAGAACTAAATAATTATAATAATTCAATTACTGAGTATGTGGGTAAAGATGGAACTATGTGAAAAACAGAACTGGAAAAAACAGGAAGAACTAAACTGCATAATATAATCAATGGCAGTATTTGTAAGATTGTTCTCCCACCAGGAAAAATAATTCATGACCCTATTGATAGTTTCAATTTATTTTCCAACCAAAATACACTGGAATTTATTGTAAAGCACATCAATTCTGAAACTAAGAAAGTATTTCATCACGGATGAATCAGTGGTGAAAAGAAAAAGCGATGTCATATTTGTCCATCTAAAATTTCTAGAAACTCGAAACTGTGTTGTGATGTATATAATCTAAATATCTTGTGAACATTCAACTAAGAAAATAATTTAATAAAAAATAATTAATACAGTTTAATTTTTAAATTGTATTTCTAAGTAATTAATAATAATTATGATTTTTAAAAGATGATGATAATAAATTTGTATCTTGCTATTTTCTTCATTTCAATATAATATTGAGGATTTTTAGTGGTGTGTGTATTGGACACTATTGGTCAATAGGGTACAAAAGCATACTGGGTTATTAAGAGTAAAATGGCCATAGGGTATTTACATTTCATTTTTTGCAATTTTCACTTAAATTTTGGTGAAATTGAAATAAAAAAAATGAATTATTAAGATATATTTTACTTTATTTTAATAGAATTAACCAATACTTTCCTATTAGCCACAACATTTTTTTTAATTTTTCAGAATTTTATTGCTTATATTATGAAAAGTTTGATTTTTATTTAAAATTTCAAAAATATCATTTATCTCCTCCCAAAATTGGAATAACTTTTATATATTTTAGACCAGCGTTTCTCAACCTTTTTTGGCCCGCGGACTGGTAAAAATTTGTGAAAAAATTTCACAGACCTGTGGTTTTTCTTTTAACAAAAATTTTACTAGATATTAAAGAACTACTACATAAGTTAATTGTAACATTTTTATTATCATTTATTTACAATAATATTTAAATGTAAAGATAAGTAATTATTGTTAATTATTATATACAGTAAAACCTGTCAAGTTGGATACCTCTCTATGTTGAACGACTTTTCCTGGAACCGGACAAAAGTTTATATTTTTCTATATGTCCAAACCTCTATATTAGGGGTGGGCAACCTCCGGCCTGCGAGCCACATTATTTTATTATATCTAATACCAACGCTATGTATACTTACATACCTGTATCTTCTCTTTTTTAAATAAATACTTTTATTATCAATTGTTTTTGTCATTATTATTATCAATTATTTTTGTTTTGGCCCGTGGCCCACCATAAATTTTCTATTATCAATTGTTTTTGTTTTGGCCCGTGGCCCACCATAAATTTTTCATACAGCTCCTTACAAAAAAAGGTTGCCGACCGCTGCTATAAATTATTATTTTTCCTCTACAAAAAAAGTTGCCCATCCCTAGCTTAGACTAACGGATAGTAATATAAGGTTGCCCACCCCTGCTCTACAGCTTTTTCATTGCATGGGAACTAGAGGTTGACCACCCCTGCTCTATATCCTGGACACTTCTCTATCTTGTAACTTGAACAATTGTTTCTAATAAGATGGACACTTTTTGATTATTGGTTGAAATAAAATCTTAAATTTTATTTAGGTTTAGAAGATTAACCAAAGGAATTTGTGAAAGAGAAACTTATAACATTGATTAGTCATGCCTTGAGATGGTTGCTGATGACTTATAAATCCATGGTTTACTTATTATTGTAAATACAAACACTGAGAATTGATAAAAATCAAACCAAAACTAGCCAAATTCTAGCCAGAATTTTTTATTACAATAAAATTAAAAATGTTTGGGCTATAATTGGCTAGTTTTTATATGCTTTATATTTTACTTTGCTTCTTTGAGAATTGTGTGCTATTTCTCCCATTGTTGTGATTAAGCTTTCCTTAGAGATGTTAAAAAGCAGTAAAAGAAAATTACTGACTGACATTAGACCAAAAGAAACAAGTTGTTGATCATTTACTATTCAGGATCAGTAAGATGGATTTATGTTCCATGACAAGAAGATTCACAATTAACTATTCAGAAGTGTTTTAAAAAAGCTAGGTTCCTTATTACTGAGAAAGGAATACAAGATATCAATAACTTTGACCTAGGAGAAGAACTGAGTGCTCTTCCTGAGAACTATCATTATAAAATTTTAACTGAAGATTTTACAAATTTTGCAACATTCTTGTCTATCATAAATATGAAAATTTTACAGCCAGTGATTTAATTAAAAAGATTATATCCACCTCAATTCATATAGAGACTTTGTTGGAAGAAAAACTGAATGATCACAAAACAGTTTTGGAATATGTAGAGGAATTTGAACGATAAGCATTTTCTAATAATGAACCAGCAATTGTTGAACTCCTATTTAATATAAGAAAAAATAAAATTGAAAATATGTGGATGAAGCCTAAATTAAATATAAAAAAAGGCAAACTCTATTTACAGACTTCTTTTCAAATAGATAGTTCTTATGTTGAAAGTACTGACAGACTACAGTGTGTATTTAACATTTTTGAGTTTTTTTATTTAAAATAATAGGTTTACAATTTGATTTGAATAAAGGTTTGCACTGACATAAAAATTTAGTGTTTAGTATGTTTAGAAAAAATTTTGATTTTATGAATCTCTCTAAGTTGAACACATTTTGAAGGAACCAAACGTGTCCGGCATAGAGAGATTTCACTGTATAAGTAAATAAATCTTCGACAAAAATCACAGGAAATTATTAAAAAAAAAATCACAAAATCATTGCATATAGGAACATAACAAAAAAATTAGTCCTGTGATTACTAAAAATTAAATATCTATAATTTTTGTTTATTAGGCATATAATGTTAAAGAAAATTGCTGCTGCTCTTCTTCAGTTAACTTTTCAATTGTGGGTTATAAATTGTCAAGCTAAATCAGAGCAGTGAAATAATCGAAAACCAATTTCTAAATTTATTTTTTATTATTGTCATAGACAAAAATCCTGCTTCACATAAATATGTTGTTGCGAAGAGGACTAACATTTTCATTGCTTTCTCATATAGAGATGGATATTCGTTTTTCGTTTTGATCCAAATTTATCTATAGACATTGTTGAAAACCTAATTTTTAACATATCTGAACTGATCTCAAGGAGGGACTCGTATTCTCTGTTACTTAAATTTAATTTACTACTGTCATGTGTTATGAAAGGGTTTGTTTTCCACAAATTCCTTTCACACGCGGTTTTTTTCAGATGGGAAATATTTTTTGAAACTATTATTTAAAGATTGTAAGTGTTGCTCAATGATTATATTTAATTTTGATAAGTTTAAATCTTGCTGCGAATTAACAAAATCAAAATAATTATTAAATATATCAATATTATTATTATTTGCTTTATCCAACTAAAAATTAATTTTTTTTTCTTAAATCCATCTATTTTATTAAATAAATGAAATGCATTTATTGCAGTTCCTTGCAAACTCAAATTTAAATTGTTGATATATGAAAATATATCACTTAAATATGCTAGTTTTGTGAGACCGCCAGGTGGCATTTAACGGGATTTAGTTGACCGGTCAGGAATTAACCTTTTGAGCGATGGTGGGCTTCGCGTAGGTAGGTAGGGAGAACGACGGAATGCTCCGACACAGAACTGACTCAGACAACAACTTTAACAATTATTAACATGTTTA